>JABFPN010000253.1:0-55738 GCA_022817305.1 Leptoteleia sp. ZL-2020 | reverse complement strand
CCGGCCGTTATTGTAAACCAGTACTGGCACAGTACTGGCTGAAGCCCGTTAAACAAAACAATTCAACTGCCGTTATTGATCCGGCATACGACAGAATCTGTTGTCATTCGGCTCTTCCGCAATGCTGGGCCAAAGCCGTCCGCCATATGCTGGCAGCCAGTACTGGCCCAAGCTTGGGCCGTTTGTCAGTGCTGGCAATTTCCACATGGGTAACAATATTTAATTTCTTTACATTTTAAAGTTTACACAATGAATTAATGTAAATATTATTCTAAAGTCGAATGCAATAATCATGATAATGTGTATCTAAATAATTAGGCTGAGTTCTACAAAATAATATATGCGTTCAGTTTTAGCTTTATTATTATGCTTTTTGTTACGTAATTATAATAGCACTTTTTTGTGAAAACAATGTAATTCAATGTAGCAGCATATATGGTATACGCTATTGCCAATAGCTTTATTGGAAATATTGGTTACCATAATGCAGTAATAATATACTCATTAATCAATTACAATGATATTATTGTAATATTTCATTTAAACATGTAATTAATGTGATGTGTCTAAACAGGTTCCGCATGGTCATAAATAAATACTGAATATTGTACATATAATTAAACGTCATATTAAAAACATTCCAGCAATTAATAACTGTTCAATAGACGTGAGGAGTTTCCTCTTATTCATGATTTTAGTGGAAAATCCTGAGAATAATTTTCTTGAGTATGTACTATTCTGTTTGTTTTATTTTTATATTTGTTTACTGTTTACTGTTCTGATACTGTTATTATGATTATTTATAATAATAAGAAATAAAAATTGCATAAAATTTTAAGTTGCGAATAACAGGTATTAATGATTTATATGAAAATCTTTTTATTTTGCAGGAACTTGATAGTGATAGTGACACAGATTTTTATGATAAATGCAGTCACCTGATTTTTGCAGCAAATTGGTTGATTGCGCATACGAAAATACATTCAGAACTACTGCATAATTAAGGAAGGATAAAAATCACGCAACCTTATCCATGAATTTTGAGTGTACAAGAGCACGCGTAAACAAGTTTCTTTTTAATTGAACTTATATAAAATAGAAAGTAATGTTTCTGAACCTAATTCAACAATTATACAAACCTCTCGAAATTGCAATTAATATTTTGTATAACGGAACAATATTGATTTACAATGTATACTATTTTGCATTAGTATTCTTACAAATTCTTATATTTTTATATTAAATTTATATAATATTAAATTTCTATTGTATATTTATGTTTTAATGTAAGAATTAACTGTGTACTATTTTTAATTTCAAAATTGCATAGAAAATTTACACTGAGATAAAGGCTGCATTTTAATTATAAAAGTTAACTTTTTAAAGCAATTTTCATTACGATTTTATAACGTTAACAATGAAATGTCTCATTACTTCATGACGAGAAAAAAGTAAAATTTTTACATTATATACTATTGTAACAACCAATTAATTTTCAGAATCATTAACATATTTTATAAAAATAATAAATCTTTAAATTAGTGCTTATGCAGATTGGATTCTATCGCATTTTTATCAAAAAATAAGTTTATGAATTTTCATGTGAAAAATTATACTTATTTGATAACTTTTAAGTAGAACTGTCTGCGGTAAATAAGCTTTATCGATTGAAAACAAAGATAAACAATAAAATGCTATTTCGAACAAAAAGATATAAATTTGATAAATGTAATTTTTGGTTGGGTTTTTCTTGTTTTGTGTTATATATTCGTTAAGACACATCACGTGCACCGATCGAATGCAATAGAAAAGCTGGCATAGTGGACTGGTCTACATCGCAAAGAGATACAACGATGCTTCCTCAAACGTTGTCACTTATTTTTATTTTCCGCCTTTTCGTGCTCTTATCCCGTCGGCCGGTTTTTCATATTCGCCGGCCTTCTCTCGCCGACGTGCGTGGACTGTTTAACAACGAAGCGCGATTTTGTGATTCCAGGATGCACCATTCTGCCTCGAGACATACAGCAAGAACACACCAGAAGCACTGTAGCCTGCCAAAATAAATACTTGTACTATCTGCAGAATTGTGGCACGATGTTACGAATGTACGTTATCACGCTTGTTTGAAGTATAAACTTCATTTCGTTGTTGTTACATTTTCAGCTGCTATTTTATATTTGACATTTCGATCACGTATAATAATCGCTTCATACCTAGAAAAAAATTAGTACTCCCTTTAATCCACTTTTGCTACCGTTTATTGAGTTTATTTATATCCAATTGATTTATGGACAAAACAAATTTTACGACATTGAAGAATTACGCATTTTGTTTCTCTGAGCTGAATATTTGGTCTTTTAATTTAGTTGAAAAACTAAATAATTATGATAATAATAAGAAACTTCAACACTAGAGTAAAGTTGCTTTCCACCTGTTTTATTTTTTGTTCGTATGAATCGTGGAAATAAAAATAAATTTAGATCAAAGGAAGAGAAAATTGTTTACTGCAATTAAAAATTTGTTAAATTGTTATGACCGTAAAACTTATTTATAGTAATAATTTTATCATGTAATATTTAAATAATTTCAATTGCAAATGGGATTTGATTTCTATAAGAGGTTACCATATATTCCAAATTAAATTTCCAAAACATAAACATCATATCTGAAAAGTGAAGCTTTGTCAACAAAGTATAGCAAATCTGTTAATATCATGAAACACTGATAAACCTAATTTTGGTAGTCACAGTAGTTTCCCATTGATTTCCTTCACTTGATACACGCTCACGAGATCTGCTTAATCCAATCACGAAGACGGAATGAAATGTTCATC
Organism: Leptoteleia sp. ZL-2020; assembly: GCA_022817305.1. Classification (NCBI taxonomy): domain Eukaryota; kingdom Metazoa; phylum Arthropoda; class Insecta; order Hymenoptera; family Scelionidae; genus Leptoteleia; species Leptoteleia sp. ZL-2020. The sequence continues at coordinate 52,905 of JABFPN010000253.1, read as the reverse complement.
CAGGTGTAAGTTTACGATAATGGGTATTGCTATTCAATGTATCTCTGGCGTTAAATGATGTGCTTGTGCATAAGTGAGGTTCAAGACGACCGATTAATTCAGTTATGTGCAGTTTGTATGTGAAATAGGACTCATGTTTAAAACATCAGTTGCATCATTCTCAAGTACTAAATGCCAACATTCAGGCGACTTTCTTAATTGCACCAAAGTTGGGGCAACGTTACGAGTTTTCAGTTGACAGCCAGCGTTGGCCCAATACAATTTCTATGTGCACATCTAAATATACATATATTTGAAGAATGTAACTTTGAATACAAAAGAAATCATCTTATAAAAAAAATTCATATGAACTAAAGTAATACTATTCATGTGAATGGAATGTATTTGATCTAATGTAAATTTTATATGTATTTTTTTTAGCAAATTCAATTTTGTATTAAATTTGAATGAAAAAAAATATGTCGAATTATTAACTATCAACCAATTACTAGTAATGAAAGATTAAACAAATTACATGATACTATAGTTGTGAAATATTAGATCAAGCATAATTTACCATTACTTCATCCACAGGTAAGCTGTGTGTAATAAAAACTAAATTGTTCATTTATTTTTTATTACACTCAGAAAAATTACTCTGGAGAAATTATTAGTTCGCAGCAAATGAACTTTATCGAGCTGATTTATACAAGTTATCCTATTATTTTAGGGAAAAAATATTAAGATTATTTCGCTATATCATATAAACTAAGCTGATTATTTTCTACAGCTATAAGAAAATATACGTAAGTCATCTCAATAAAGATTCTTTGTTGAAACTTGTAGTAATTTTGTAATTGTGTATTATAAAAGTATTTTTACAATGCACTGTCATAACTAAAAGTATTAACCAAATAAATAATAAACTTCTGTTGATAATTTTTGCAGAACTATGTACGATCTACGAAAATCTATTAATGATATGCAAAATTAATCAGGGCCTGATATTTCGATCGGTTTAGTTATAGCTATTTTGGTATCACTGGGCCGATCTTGAATCAATTGTAAATTTTAGCACGAATAGATATATTGCTGCGAGTTAAAAAGAGCGGGAGCAAGTGCCGAAAATCACGCCTGTGCGCGAGTCCGTTAATCATTAATGCTATGTTGTGATGCAAAGTAGACACTCTGCGAGCAAGATACATATACCCCACACTCGACAAAGGGCAAAATGCAAGGATGATGGGAGAAGCGTGCCACGAGACATCAGGTATTATAAGTTCCGTTCAATCCTTCGTGAGAATGGACAGCTTGCAACGTGATTCTCACCTTCGCATTACTACCAGTTCCAGACCCAAGTGTTATCTTTAAGCTCCTAAAAGGTACTCGCTTTCCCCTCGGTCTAACGCCCCTTTCGACTCTTCTTAAAGTTTCCACCTACTGCAAGACTTGACATGTATCTCCGTTCTTCTAGCTTTACTTTTTCTTTTCTTCATTCTAGAGAGAACGTTACTCTATTTTTACACTCACTTTCCACGAGTGTGTGAGAATTAAAGAAGTGTATTATTTTTTCTCGGATTTTGCGGTCTTAATACAATAATTGATTTTCATCATTCTGCTTAAATGTCAAAGTTGCATTTATTTATGTATATTTAATATAATTCACGGATTCACTTTACAAATGAAAAGAAAACACTTCTTTATTTATAAACAAATAAACCGACCAACAATGTAACGTGAAAAGGACTTTTAGATTTATTGGAAAATATAAATATTTTTGTTTGATTTTTAAATTAATCAAATACTTTAAACCTTCGAAAATGTGAAATATTTTAATATTCGAATTTGTTAAAATTGGATATTTGACGGGTCCGAGGAAAAAAAAGCAACTGAATATAGATGTTAAAAATGCTGAAAAGCGTAGATGTCTGCTTTGTTCTCGACTATTAAAAACAATTGTATCGCAACAGCGAACCGAAGGAAATTCTTTTCATAATAAATGCGAGTGACAATTATTCGGCGCGAGTAATCAAAAGCAATAATAATTTCACGTGTACTTTTGAACCTTTTTCCACAATTCACATTTGACAAGGATGCTTTACTATTATCATTGGGTGGTGGCGGAATCGTTGGCTTAATTGGCATCGGGCGAATGGCTATGTTTTGTCGATGATAGTGGTTGGCGCATTCGGTGGAGTAGGTGCAATTCGTGCGCAGTTGAGCGCGACCACGCGTGATTTCCTCGTGCATGATTGTCTGTATGCATCACAAATTCTAAAAGGGTGCTCTTTCACCCGACCGAAACAGTATTGCTGTTCAAGCGTTAGGGAATGTACGTCAGATACAACGCTGTGGGTCCACGTCAACTCTTTTTGCCAAAGCCCGTGGATAAATTACCATTTACATACAATTGTTATTACACTTATTATTCGATAGCTGATATCGCGGTTAACGTCAATTGTAATAGCTTTAGTTATAATTAGTTTGCCCGGGCGAAAACTGCTTTATTAAAATTAGTTTATAATTGTTGCAATCGTATCTGATTACAAGATTTGCAGCTCGGCCTGAGCGCATAGAAAAGTTTTATTTTGTCGTTGTTGAATAGATAATATTATATTTATGCTCGTGTTTTACCCTGTACATTTATGTTTGCAGTGTTTCTCGTTGTAACGTAACCTGATTCCGAAAGATTTATAATTGCAGTTTAGTTATTCGTGAAATTAATTGAAATGGACGTATTCCTTCTTGTACCTGAATTTGGTTAACTAATTCCAAATACGGTGATTGGTGATGTTACTGCACTTTGGAATTTTTTTATCATTATACAGATTGATAATTATATATTATAATTTATCATTCAATAATTTAATAAAACATGATTCTATATTAACAATTCTATATGTTCTTTGAAAAAATAATAGTTAGTTTACAAATTCTAAACAAAGCTAATTGATAGTTGGTAATTTGAAAAACATAAAATTGTATTTATATGAACATTTATTCTGAATTAAACGAAAAAATTAATTGAATTTCCTGTAAATGGCGAAGTATCACATGTAAATAATTTTATTGCAATTAAATAAACTTTAATTTTTTATTATCACAGCTCAAATCTAAAGTTCAATCTCCAATGAGAATTATAATAAGAATATTTTTGACATTAAATTTTCATTGGTTATCCCTGTTGACATTATATCTGTTATTAATCTAAGTTAAAATGGCTGCGCCTGTGCAGGCGTTTTAAGGAAAAAATGTATTATACTGATCGAATTTGTGACCATCTAATTTAACGACAAAGTAATATTAGAAAAAATAAAAAAATTTTAGGAAATGAAATTATTTGTATTTTCAATTTAAATTATCATTAAATTATCGCTATAAATTCCTCCAATCATATGACATACAGAAGTATATGTTCCTGATAAGGCAATATTAAATTTGCCAATGTGTACCTTCTTTAATAGAAAGGGCATAAAAGCACAGAATTTAATTGCTGGATTGAAGTTAGAGAAATGATGGATGATATAGATGGTAGGAAAGAAAAGCATATCGGGGTATAATATAGGCATCATTGGTCGGAATCTGTTCGTGTGGGTGGTATAGGTGAAAGTCACTTTTCTTCGTTGCGGAAAAGAGATACCTGGTAATATCGAGGAACTAATTAAACTGGAGTATAAGAAGTAAAATAGAGGGTGCTATCGTTCTTATGATAGTCTGGTCGCACTATTATTGAGAATGAGAGAGACAGAGTGAGAGGGCGAGCCAGAGTCCGGGCGCGGGCGAGTACGAGAGAGGAAGAGAGAAAATAAGGGGCAGGGAGATGAAGCAGACAGGGACTTCGGAATTGGGCCGAGGCTGCTGCAGGGCCGAAAAGTAATTAGGCTGGAGGCGAAAGAGATGCTGTGTGGATATTGTAACGCGGTAGGTACTCCTTGTAGTTTGGTTGGGATGCAGTGAATGGCAAGATCGAGGCGCGCTATACACTTGTTGTTATCTAACTTAAATGAACCGCGTAATAATATCGTTAAAGGTGTTTCGATGCTGTTACATTCTCATCTCTATCTCTCTGGTCACTGAAGAAGGATACCGTGCTTTCAGGTATCACTGGGTAGCTACCTGCTCTAATGAGATTTCAAGTTTATTCGTAATCTGTATCATGTCAATTGGCAAAGCTTCATTGTATGATTCGCTTGAGATATATGGAGATTTAAGGTGTCGAGATAGATGCGGCTAAAATTAGTTTGTAATCATCTTTGATCTCCAATAACCGTATGCTGGACTGAAGACGTTTTCAAATGGAATGATGCGAAAGTTATTGTGAAACTATTGAAAGTTTAGACTGCTTTTGATTCCAACTTATTAGAGGGATTCCAAGTAAACGTATAAAGTTTTACATTTGAATAATATTTCAAGATTCTTAAATAATAAAGGAAAATAGATAAAATTTTAAATGAAAATAAAAAGTTTGATTACCATCTTGGAGGTCATTCCAAAAAATGAGTATTTGGGGTGATTCAAAACTCACAAAAAGCCTATTTTGAACCATATCTATATGTAAACTACAAATCAATAGTGTATTTTATTTCGTATCAGTAACTTTTTCCACGGTGTACGTTATGCATACTTCTGAAATTTTATATATTTATAATAAAATATTACATGGAGAGAAAAGATTAAGAAAAATTATTTAGATTGTTAGTAAACGGGATACACACTTGTCCAAACTATCATTTTTATATTAGAGATAAAAGTTAATCAAATAAAAGAAAAGGAAAATAACTTTTTAGATTCATTTATGAGATATTTGGGGAAAATTTCAGTATTATGCTTGCATGAAATTTACTATCTTAAGTTAGTATAATTTCATCGTTAGCATTTATATATATATTCCTAAACAATGTTTAAATATTATACACACTTTACTAATAAAAGTTAGTAATTTGTTTTAACATTTTGATATTTTTTCCAATTTATTTTTCTCCGTGTACAATTTTCAACATTTGAGCTTTTTTTCTTTGTGCGTCAATATTTTCTCGGACATTCGAATGATCATTTTTATTGTTATAAAGAAATTGAAATTTTCTTTGTGAATTTTTTTACGGAAAATTGTCAAATGATATCCCAAGATCCTGTATTAAAAATTAAAACGAGTGTAGTGAAATCTTTATTACCATGGACGGTTTATCCTATTTCTTTCCAATCTCCGCCAAGTATCAATATAATTACAAAATCTTCGCCACTTCTTTGATATTTAATAAGTATTTACCTCGGTAATATTGGAAGGTAAAAAGAAGTTAAAAAGAGAATTGCTTTGTTCTGCCTCGTCGAAACATGCTAATAAGGCGTTTCTTATCTCGTCTGGGGAAGATTGGAAGTAGAAGTTGTTCGGGTGTTGATTGGAAGCAGATGGAGGATGCTCGGAAAGAGATGAAGACTGTGAGAAAAGGGACTACGTAAAAAGGGATGAGATTGCGAAGTGGGTGGATCGTCACGGCATGACACGTCTCGTTCTTCCTCATAATAATATTTAATCCGATCCATTGCACGGTACAACGGTTTGCTCTTACTCCAACTCTCGGAATCCTTTCCAGGGTCTTCTTTGGAAGAAAAAAGTTCAAGACAAGTGAAAGAAAAAAAAAAAGGTTCATCTTATTTCGATGACTTTGTTGTGCACTATTGGTTGTGGGGTTATTGACAGACTTGTGTTATAACGCTCCTAAATATTATTCACGACAATTTTCCGCGCACATCCTACAAGCACAATTATGCCGTAAAACGACTATCCATGGCCGATCATGTGCGAAATGATTGATATGGTAGGTCAGGAGAAAAGACGAAGGCGTTGGAAATATATGCATGAGAAGTGATTACTCGATGTGATGATGCATTTAGCGCGAAATCAACATTGCTCTGATCTACACGAGACACTTTTTTGCTTCTTACGAAAGAAAGAAAGAAAAAAAATGAGAGCAACAGCGAGACTCGGGTGTTGTGTTCTACCCTTCAAAATATTTCGACGCAGTCTTTCGGAAAGCCATGGTTCCCGCGTCAGAGACTGAACACGCGAACCGGAAACGCGCGCGAATTCATGCCTGACTGCTTCAGCTTTGCTTGCTCTCAGAATTCTCGGCCAATTATACAACGTTTGCGGTGCCTCTTCGCAGTATTCCTTGTATCTTTATCTATGTGAACTGTGATTCTCATTATGTTTCTTTTAATTTCCCGCGTTATGTAATTATCAATTTAAATGAAGGCAAGCTTTGATTATAAGGCTAGTTATAGGATCGTTTTTAACAACATTTTTGGTGGTTATGATAACAAAGTAATTGGAGCAGAAATGATAAGAAATTATTCATTTAGTAACTTGTTGCTATGCAGAATTTAATTTTTTTTTCTCCGGCAAAACAATTAAGAGTTCTTTTTCTTCATTTATTTCTTTTACGATTCATAACAATACTTTCTTTTTCATAATTAAAATAGCATTTCTCTCAAATTAATTCACTTTGCATTGTCATTTTTTGTAATAAAGGAAATTAATCCTTTAATTGCTCTAAAAGATAAGTAATTTTATAAAATTGATTGTGTAAAAGAACAATTTAAGTCTGAACATAAATATTCAAGAAATAATTTGCTGTAATTAAAATTTTATTTATATGTTTAATTCTCGGTTCATTTTAATCATCGCGCCTTTTGTAACATTTTATACACAAAACTTAACTCTTTGGTGTGTTTTGAAGAAATAATTTGAGTTTTTTGTATATAATCTTTTACGTTTAGCACGTATTTTAATTAGAGGAATGAAAATACCCCTTGGCATTGGCATTATTCATTTCAAATAACTCTCCTCGTCATATACTTACACGTGCGTGAATATATATATATATATATATATGAACACTGATAAGCAGTACGGGTGCAATTTTTTGTGCGAGTCGCTTTTATTTATGATTCAACATATTAATAATAGTCAAAAAGTTCATTTTAACATATTATCTGGAAAATAAAGTAAAAAAAAAGAAATTGATAAAAACTGTTAGTTTATAATTTAAAAATATATACGTTATATCCGTCACTCTGATTCAAGTGTGTTATTTATTAATTATGACGGGGCAGAGTCCACATTTTATTGAAAAATATAATTTTCCATTATTTTGGGTTAATTCTCGCAATACATTTTAAAATGACATGCTTAACCGAAAAAACAAATAAAGATTTGATAAAGTGCATTTTACGAGCGGAGTACATCCTTTTTTATACACACATCGACCTAAATCGATTATAGGTGATGGTGATATAGAGCGGCTTAAAAAATATCTAATGCTCATACGTCCGATCACCTGATTCAATTTGATTCTCCAAGCGTACTTTGTCGGACTAAGGACTTAAAGCGTAATAAATAACGATTTCAGACGTCAACCAAGAATTCATCGCAGCCAAATTGATACTATAGATCAAACTATGGAAAAATGGTTTTTCTCGGACCTCGCGTTCTTTCTATCTCTGCGCGAGGGCAAACAACAGCAATAAAAATATTAATACTAAATAAATGTGAAAAGACAAAAAAAAATATCGCTACTAGTTCGGTCAATTTTCGACAGATTGCAGCGGGAGATTAACGCGTCACGAATAATAATATAAATTGTCATCCTCCCTTCTCTACCAAAATTGAATTTTGATCGAAATAATCAATTTTCAAACGTATTATTGGAGGCGTTTTTATTACCATACTAAAACGCAAAATTTGAAAATCTATTGGTAACTTCAATTATATATACACGTTGACTAAATAACCAATGAAATTTAATCAGTGGTTATCTCAACGAGGAAAAAAAATTCGAGCCGCATCGAAATTTCTAGTATTTCAGGCCGTCAAATTCTCGCTTGTAGTTGAAGGGGTGTTTGATATCACAGCAACATACAGTCAATTGCTATGTATACTATGCGCATCAACACAGACACTCGGGACGCCGCTGTTTACCATATAGATGACTCGTTAGCCAACGTTAAATCCCTGTATTTGCCTAGTCGGGATTTATCATTTATACCGCGGGGCAATTCAGTGTGTCGTCATAATAAGCCAGTTTCGTCTTCCTTATCAAAATAATCAAATTTGGCTGAAGCGTGTTAAATAGTCACGTTTTGTTATTGATGCGTTACGATATATTACAATCTATAACGAACAGCCATCGTTGTATCTGAACATTTGTGAAACTCAAAAAATGTATGACCAATATAAAATTATATTCAGAGTATTGATAGATTTTATTCCAAAATTTATTTTTACTATTAAATTGGTGATGTTAAACGTTTCTTTAATTTGTATAGCGTTAAATTCTCTATTCAGGATTGTTAAAATGAAATACAATACTTACGTGCAGTATATCGCAACATGCACGTGAAATTTATATTAATTTTTACATGGATTGTACTCGTTCCATAAAGTATTTTTTTCTGTTTGGGACGTAATGTTAATAACAAATAAAAGTAGGGTATTTTTTCATCTATTTTGTATGAAAGACCAATTATGTCGGATAGAAAGGTTGTATTTGCCTGACAGAAATGAAAAATTGTTCGGCGTCAAAAATGAAATTGCAATGCACTTTGTAACTTCATTTTTCTGTGCTGCGTATAAAAAAGGCAACAAATGTTCAATTGATGATTCGACTAGATATGAATTTAATGATATCACGAAACACAATCTCATTCCCATGTGTAATGAGAGTTCTGAAAAAATATTCGCCCTCCATGCAAATGCTACCAATTGAAAGATCCAAATTTTATTTCGATACATACAGATGATATAATGATGAATAGGAGACTTCAAAATAAGCTTATATTTCCAAATTATTTTGAAAATACTAATATTTATTAATTTTAATATCATAATCTGAAATGTTGAATATATATTACGATTTGTTTATACCAATTTTTAATATCACATATGGCCAGCTTTTGCGTTATATTTATTTGGACTTTTGTTACATAAGTATCCTTATCTATCGCATGAAAACAACAACTTTTTACTAAAACTTTGATATTTTATTGATACTCAGAAAAATGAATGAGTTATATCGAAGAAATGACTATGGAAAAAAGGGTAACCTAGATAACTATCTGATACATATGAAGAATCATATATATATATATATATATTCATTTGGAATTTGTTTGTTGCAACCACCCGACTTGACCCCAATATTCGGTTGATAAAATATAATTAAAATGGAGTTTTCCTTTTGTGCGTTCCATTTACATTTTTCGTTATTCATCTTCCTTTTTGCGTAAAGCGCGTAAAAGAGAGTTTCAGAATGCTAGCCGTATTACAGGATTTTAATTTTCCGGTTCCATTGTATCAAACTTGCCCTGCTTTGAACGTTTTCTATATAGCCTCGAAATATCGATATAATAGTATTATTTGTAAAGAGGACGCGTCTTTTATAAATAAATCTTCGTTCGTTTAACGTGATGTGCGGTGTCATTGAAAGTTTGTAAGTTAAAATATTGCTTTAATTTGAAGTTACGAGTTTGAAATTGCAAGCAAACGCAAACGCTGAGTTAAACACTAACAAAGCTTATTTTGGCGCTGTCATTGATAACTCTAAATGGACGAAAAACGAATAGACGACATCTTTTGTTCCGCGTCCTATAATTATTCCAAAAACTCGAGCGCTCTGAGAGTTAGATACCATATGATTACAGGCCAGCAGCTTGACGACTTTTTATATGAACTTGTATATATGTACGTACATATAAGTGCTCGTTATATGTAGAGAACAATGTGCCTGGACGGCTATTCTTTATCCCGGTAATTTTGCCGGTGGCTTATTTATTTTCACCGAGATGACGAGTTTGCCAAAATTCTTCCATTTTTTGTAGTTTGATGTGTGAAATTAAAACGCTTGGAAATCCTGACAGTCGTTGTCGATGAGTTTGAGGAATGTGACATTCCTTCCTTCCGTACGCTTTCATTAGATTTCGTCCATCGAGGGAGAATTATTGAAAGGAAAGAAATCATTGCGGTGATGTTGGATTTGTAATTGAAACTCAAGCATGACGTTCAAAGAAATCTGCATACGAAAATGTGCTGTACGTAAAAGCTGAAACAATTGGGCCTACTTCGAAAGTTACGATGAGTCAAAGTACGGTGGCGAAGCTCGTTGAAGCTAAGAAAACTACTGGAAATTTACCTTACAAATTAGAGTAAATGAAATTAGAAAAAGTTTTGCTCGAAAACTCTGGATTTTCCGAGAACTTTGTGAAGAGCCTTTTGTGTTCAACCTCTTCCGTGGTATAATGAGAGAAGAGGATACGCTTGTTTCAGCTTTACTCCTTTTTTCTGTTTTTTTCTCCGAGTTCTTTTTTTTTTTTTTGCTTTTTCTTTATTTCGCTCAAGTCAGCTCTCTATGCTAAAAAAAATTTACAGTTGAGTACACAAATAGAAGTGTTAGGCACGAGCCTGAAAAGTCTTATCAAATTTATCGCGATAATGAGTTTTTCATATATGTTCCTGTTTTGCAGATCGCGTGTTAAAGAACTCTTATTTTGTCTAGAACTTGTTCTAGAGCATATCTCAAGCAATGATAAATGTGACTGTTTGCTTCAGTGAATATATATTATCACTATGTTTTCAATTAAATAATGTTTGCAGAACTAGTATTGAAATTTCATTATTAGTATTATGTGTACATTAAGTTTCATTCATTTGATGCAAATCAGCAAATGGTGAATTCGTGCTCATGTGTACGAATGTATAATTCGTAAGGTGCGCATGAGCGAAAATTGTTTGTCCAAAGTAATATATTTTTCTAAAATTCGATATTTATAGAAAAAATTTACTTTTAAAATTTAAATTTAAATTAATACAAAGTTGTAGGATGTAGTGAAATGGAGTTCTTAAGATTTTCTTTAATTATTATTTATTAACAAATAAAAAAAATACATATGATATCTAAGGTTAAATTATTAAAATCATTCTTCGTCATACATTGTCAAGTGTTTTAATTTTAATAACGAAAGAGTGAACTTAATAACAGATAGTCGTAAAGTGGCACAATAAAATTGTTAAACGAGTTACTAATTTTTTCCTAATTATTAAATTTCACGTGTCAGTAATATTTCAGAGATACCACTTTATTAAAGTTTACCTTTCAAACTGAAACAGAAGGCGATATTGACACAAACGTTTGCGAACGTTATTAAATGTTTCCATTTCTTGTTTAATGAAAGTACTTTACATACATTACAAAGTTTGACTCGGTATATAATACAGAAATTTGTGATATAAAAAGATTACAATGGCACCTTTGAGGAAATTTGTTGCTCGTGCAGCTAGTATATTCAGGTTATCGAGTTTCCAGCTGATGTAACGTATTTGAAGAAACGAGCCCGCCGTGGCAGCTTGACTTTTTAATTACATGTCATAAATCGGCGGATACGCTCGGCCTGCTTCGCGACACTCCATTTTCTGGATGGCCGCTAGTTCGATCTATCGCTCCAATATGTGCCTCGTGCTGGAGAAACGGGTCGGATGGCTAAAGCCTTTGTAAAAAAAAATTGTCTCCTAACTTGATAAATCTATTGGTATCGATGCGTAGAATATTTGACGCGTACGAAGCCTATTATCAGCATCTCATAGTTTGCATTTTCGGCCACAAATTTTATTTTAAAATATTTTTGCCAGAGAACAGTAACGATGTATCCGCGTGTTTTAGTATTTCGAGCGAAAATCGATGGTATATTTTTATAACGTTCCCATTATTGTATCTATATAGTGAACCTCTGGGGCCTATTAAATTGTAGAAATAAAGATAATAGTGAGAGTTATGTTTGGATAGACACACATGTTTAAATATAATTGTATAGGGATGATAAAAAAATGATAATAAAGTAATGAATATGAATTATAGATATACGTTTGATTTTTTTAACAACGATGCGACCGAAGTCAAAAGCCGGTTAAAGAATCTTATCGATTTCAGCATTAAACGGTCTAAGATCTTATGATTTATACAGTTTGTTTGCAGAGGAATAAGTGACCAGAGCAGTTCGAGAGATAGGTGAAACAACGTGCCCTAAAAAAGGTCTACTATTGACAAATACGAGAATTCATATGCAATAAATCACTGCGAAAAGTCTACCGCGAGATTTTTCATATTTATGATCAATGCACCGCATACAAACTGATTCGAGCCTTGACCGACGAGAGAAAATACAAGAGGAAATATTATTAAACATTTTTCATTCGTTTTAAATACGTTATAATAATTTATTTTATAAAATCTCTTATTTAAAAAGTATATTCACATATTTAAATTCCATCTGAAAATATTTCGGAATATTCCGAGTACATCCTTAGGATGTATAAAAGTTTACCTGCATAATATACCAAGAACGTTTCACCCAAATAATTCGATTTAATCAATAGTTTAAATTCCCTTTATTTCCTTTGCAATTAAAAATATAATTAACAGATACAACGAAGTGCATTTTTCATGATTTGTCGTAAGCGGTACGCAGTGTTTTTTTTTTCTGAGATCGAAAGGGAAATAAAAGACACTGGAAATAAATGGAGAATGGAAAGTCTTAAGAATCTTAAAATCTCGTAAATCAGTCGCAAAGGAGAAGGTGATATCTATTGGTGTGTAATTGTCATTCTGGGCTCGTGCACAGGATGTTTTCGGTAGCTGAAAAGACAAGAAGTCGGAGGCAAACCCAGGTCGATGGATATTCGTAGTTTCGAAGCAAACAACGTCTCGCTTCAATGAAACGCAATTTCCGGCGTTTCTGTTGCTACTTTCTTGTTGTTGGGCGAAGACAGTCTAGTTCTCATTCGTCTTGACTAAATACCCTGTTTCATGCACCCTGTGCGTGTTACACTTTAAACTAAGCGCCACGAAAAACGTTTGTCGTGGAATAAATTTGCGAGGCGCGCGAATATTAGCTGATTCATTTGAATGCCGGCGAGTCGGTCGAGGAAGGCGGCGGAGCCCAGCAATAAGAGTGGCGCTGTTAATGCATTAATCGATCAGTTCGATAATTTAATTACCATTCGTGTTATTCAAATGATATTTAATTTTACGCGGCGTTGCCTTTATTTTTCCGATTTGCATTTCATTTGTTCGCAAATGTCTGGCGTCTTCGTTCAAGCCAACCGACTTCTTGCTTTTTATCACGTGTTTCCTTTTTCCCCCTTTTTCGTTGACTTTTTATTTGAAAATCGCTGCTTCCTCTCCCACTCAGACGGCATATCGTTAACCTTTCTGCAACGTTCCTTTAGTCAGAAAAAGAGCCAATTTTCCATGTTAGTATCACTATTTTGTTGCGAGCGCCCGAATCGTATTTGTATTCAGTTGTATTTAAAAAAAAGCAGCGCGCGCTTGGGCGGCTTTTATATGCAAACGATGATCGAGGAAACAAGAAGGCGTAATATCGATATCGATATGAACGTAAACGTAACGTTACTTCGCAAGAATTCGTTTGAATGTTCGAACGGATTTCTTCGAGGAGATACACGTTAAACGATTGTCAAGAAAATGATGCCGGTATTTATTAATTATTTCTCGAATTTAATATGATCCCCGTGATGCATACTTAGCAATTTGGAGAGATTTGAAGTGGAAGTTGTTATAAAGAAGCATGAACGGTATTTATCTCCCAGAGGTATTCAAGTCTCAAAGCCTCCCTATTGCGTTCTGGCATGGTTTTGCATTGTGGCTGGCTTATAGGATTTCACGGCGCGCCACGGACGTGCGATCTTATTAATTTTCCATTCAATTAGCGCTTAATTAGGCGACGGATTTATTGCAGGCTTAATAAAGATCGTAAGATGGGGTCGATTGTAAGCAACGGCAATGTTGCGCAAGCGAAAGTCAAAATTGAACAAGTTCCCAACTTGAACGTACGCATTTTAGTGTTTATACCAATTTCACGTGGATTATAAACGTACTCCAGGTCTGCTGCCGTGTGCCAAATTTTTTATATTCAGATAATCTCGTTATAGTTATATAACAATTCGTTGTAATGCTTTTCATTCTATTAATCGAAGTACTCACTTCGTTGTAATACACTTGTAATTCGCCCGAGATGATGATATTATGTCATTTAAAATTTTTTGATAACAAAATCTATTTATATCGATTTTACGCGACAAGATTTACTTGAAGGTAAAATTAAAAGAATAATAATGTTACTTGGAATATAAATATGAATAACTTAAATTTAATGCTAAATTGCTAATAAAATGCAAATTTCATTTATATTAAGCGACTATGAAAATTAATCATCATGATGGTCTTTAATTAATTCACAAATATTAGATTGTTACTGTAAACATATTCATAATATAAATAACAAGTATTATTTTGTATAGTTATAAAAGGGTTCAGAATGTTATTAAAAGTATTTAAGCTCGTTATTTTTATATTTATATATTCTAGAATGTTGCTACTTTTTGTTGCTAGAGCAGTTGTCATCTTTAAATTGAAATTGCAATAGTCAAAACAGTGAAAGTATAAAGCACACACCTCGTTCTCTTTACATATAAGTATGTTTCGAGAGAATGAGATTGAGATTGACGACAGAAGAGCTAGCTATGCAAACATTAAGCCAATATCGTAATTGCTTTCGAGATTGTTGACAGAAGACTTACTGATTTCTCCCGAAAGATTACTTTGCATCGAAAGATGAATCTTCTATGTTTATTTCGCCAAGTCGAAACTTCTCTCTTTTTACATATTCTCTCCAATTTAATGGTATAATACAACTCTTCAATTTAATATCAAATGTTTGTCTTCGATATTAAACAACGTCCGATTATTATTGATTGCAAAAAAAAAAAATGATAAAATGCAAATTCCAACATCGACATCGTTTCAGATAAATGTGCGAGGATTATCAAGCAAATAAGCAAATGCGAATCATGGCATTCCTTTTTATATTTTTACGCGGTCATGTATTATTTATGAATAGCGCGAAATGTCCAAGGATCTTTCGGCACATACCGCGCTATAATCAAATTTTAAACTGTGAACCAGCTGTGGCGTGGATGGGCTAACTTTGCCACTTTTCACACCGGTCAGTCTTGTAATTTGATTTCGCAAAATTATCACTCATTCCACAAAAAGGATAAATGGGAACGTGCTACGAATTCGTTATAACGAACTCGTCCGCGATTTCGCAGCGCTTTTTTTAATGCGGCATTAGATCATTAGTATGCATGAGAGCTGTATTTACAAAGTTAAAAATACGTAAAGCGCGCTAATTTCTTAATACGCGTCGAATTATCACTTCAATAATTCCATATCTGCGCTTTAACCCGTTGAATAAAAGCTTTCCAATATCATTAAAATATTATTGAAGTGGAGCTTCTTACGGGAGGGTAAATCTATTAAATTCCAACTTTAAATGTAACGAAACGGCAATTCAGAGCGTTACCAAAACTTTCGCGAGTTACATTCTATATCTATACATGAAAATATACATTTATATTTTCATTATATGTACATCTATTACTTATTATATGTGGCTAAGTCCCTTTTGCATATAACTTACAAGCACGAGGGTCTTTGGTAAGTACAAGAGACCAAAGAAGTTTCATTTGTCTTGTGTGGTCAACAGTTTTAAATTGTAACGAACGTCAGTAATCTGAATATGTACGGAATATATTTCTAAATTTTAAAAATGTAAATTAAAATCCGTTTCTATGTAAAATTATCAATTTGTCATTTGAAAATCTTGATTGCAGAGCCTAAATTCATGATTTTATAATCTACTTCTTTGAGTGTGGCGCATTTCCAAAAGCTTTTAAAAACGATTTATAGCGTTTAAAAGTGTACCTCGAATGAGCGATGGTTTGGATCTATTATAAAAGAATTTAGCAGTAAAAAATGTTTAATAAAGAGAAGGCTGTATATATTAAATGATAAACCATTAGAGCACGGCAATTGATCTTGTTACGACCGATGTTTCGGACGTATCGCCTTACGTTTCGAGTATTATTTATATGAAGTAACAGCCTGCGAGATTCATATTAAAAGATATAAAGAAACGAGTTAGATGATTTATGCGCACAAATTGTCCTGTCACCGTTCAGGGACTCCCCGTGTAACAACTTGCGCCTCTCCCACGAGGCTTGACACTTTTTTCCTTTCTCTTTTTTCCCCCACCCCCCTTCCATATTTAGTCATTCCTTTCCTTTTACGTCGACGTTTCTGCATTTTCTGCATTAAATTGCGATTGTCACGATGTAACCAGTACACAATACATTTAAAATTTCTCCGCCACGCGCTCCACGGCGTTTTATTTCGCGCACTTATTCAAATAGCCGAGTTGAACGTTATTATTTATTTTAGCGAGCGCGACGCTAAGCTAACGGATGAAATTAAACTGTCACGGAAATGAATTAAGAATTAATTCCGGCGATTTGTCCTAATGTTTGCATCGGAATCAATGGGAACAAGTGTCTCGTAATCTCATCACACAAGTGTTTGTTAATATTTCTGATGAATTAGTCACCGTTAGGGTGCCGCCGTCATTTTGTTAATCGCAGCGAATGATGGGTAACTAGGAGCGGATGAATAAGCGAACTAAAACGGGCCGACAATATAACAAGGGCTAGTTAGCGAGACAGCCGTATTATCTTCCGCTCATTTCTACCAACACAATGGCAACAAATTTCACGCGCTATATATCCCGTGTCACGGGCTTACTTGTTGAGGCAAGCTGAGAGACGCTTGAGGTAAGGGGTGGAAAGAAAATTCATAAGTAATGCGAAATGTGTCCCGTCTCCGCGCTATTCAACTTTTTACCTGCGTGTTACTTACACCGCACCGTTTTCAATTTTAATTAATCGATAAACAAGAGTCATTTTATTATCATAGTCGAATTCATCGGATTATCCACATTGGAAGCATCGACGGTGTTAATAGCAATATGGTCATTTAACATTGACAAAATAATAGCAAAGAACAAGCCAAGTACTTGGGTATACATACACTGAAAAAAATATTATTTCATCATCGGTATCATTAGCCGATTATTAATTAAATCAACTGAAGATTACTTCCTCCAATTCCATCGCGGACTTTAATATGAAAATTCAAGAGAAAATCGGTAGAATTAATCTCCTCTTTTTTACTACGTAGGACACCAAGTTTCAATAACTGGAGATAAGATGGCCGACAGTATTAGACTGTATATATCATTCGTTAATAGTCAATTATTGGGCCAGCTATATATTGTGTAGGGTTCTTGGAATAATCCGCGGATTGTGCGGAATTTTTTGTGCGCGAATTTCGCGAGGTAATTTGCAGCCGCGTTTCCGGCGTAAAGAAGAGTTCTGGCGCCGCGAATTGAAATAACATCGCTGGGAATATAACTGTAGTTGTATCTGAATTCTATCACGTGAGCGATGTATTAGAAGTTGGGAGAAAAGCTCATTTACATTTCAACAAACGTTATTACTTCTTGTCAATGGAAATCAACGGCAAACTCCGCGCGCCTCACATTTAACCAGCTTCTGTCGTACTCAACCTGAAACTTACTACTTCCTCTGCTTCCTCCGCAGAAATTCCTTCCTACGGTGCATAGTGAGTAATCAGATTGGTTTCCTGCGTATGACGACAAGTCTGTTGCTTTGCTTGGTGTAAAATCCGGCAATGAAATTTTGGGCATACCAATCGTTAAAGCATTTACATATCTCCCGGAATGCCGGCACGACGAATCGGCAAATCTGCGCCAACGAAAATAAACTGTTACGCGAATTTATTTAAATGTATTCGCGCGGAAATTCGGGAATTAAAATTAACAGGAATTTAATTACGCGGAGCAATTTTGACCCCTTTTGTCTCACTGCATGTCGACGGTTTCCGTTCTTGGTCCGCAATTGGAGGGTTAGTGGATGTTTATAATTATTGACTTTTCGACGTGGCCCGACTCAAGGTAATCGTAAGGGACGCCAGATGTAGACTATGGTATTCCAACGGAATGTTAAGTACAGTTAACTCTTTACCAGACACGGTGGTCGTCGTATAGTAGAAGCTGCAGGCAGAACAACGAGGTCGAAACTTGCTCTTAGACATCACAAGCATATCTCGGAGGTCCCACCAGTGCATTTAGAATAACTTACGGTATCACGAGATTACAAGTCTACGACATAAACCTATCGTACTTCCGGACTGCTAGAATGGGACCTACTTGACGCTCGACCGTGCTGGTGCCATTAATTAAGAGCTTCTAAGGACTGCTTTGGCTGCAATCTTTGTGTCTGACACAACTAAAACATAGCGCACTCGCAAGCGACTTGGGAAAAACTGTAATTGCGTATAAGAAAGAGTGGTTTATTAGCATTACGTACGAATTATTTTGCCAAGGCAATTAAAAGTCAGGGTGCTACAATTTTACGATAAAATGTAAAGGAAAGTGTATCGCAAAATAAAGCATAATAATGTAAACTGCGCTACATGTTACCTGAATAAAAATTAATGCGGTACAATAAATTATAATTTAAAAAAAATCTACTAAATGATATCTTAATCCACTTTACGTTACAAAAGGGGTATAGATCAGTGATAATGAAAGCAGATGATAACGTAAAATTGCAGTTATTTTCAAATTTTTTTTATTTGTAAAACGCAGTACTTTATAGTCCCATTATTTGTGAATTATTTTTCTCATTTTCAGAAATGTTGATGGCATATATAAGATAAGTATATCGATAAGTGGCTAATTAAAAATGTGACCTATTATATACGAGTGATATTTTATTTATAATGTAAGAGTGAAATTATTCTTCTTTCTTCAATACAAAGGTTGGCGAATGGTATATTGTTATTCATTGGGCCAATTTTAATAAATAGATGAAATTTATGCTTTGCGTGTTCGAAGTGTATTTATTCGTATAGCATAACGTTGCATACTTTTAGATTACTACTTTTTAACGTTAATTTCATTTGAAAGTTTAAGATGATCTATGTAAAAGATAAAGCAAATTTATTTCAAACATAATATTTAGATAATTAAAAAAATTCTTTTCTGTTGTATTTTCTGTCTTAAAAATTATATAAAAGGAAATAGAATGATTTTAATTAATTCGTTTTGGTTTTGTGTTTTAAATATTCTAAGTGATTAATGATCAATTCCATATAGGAAACAACTTCGTCCGTTCCTTTGAAAGTCAGAGAATTATATTTTTTAATGTAGTTCCTGAGAATCTTGTTTCTTTTCTGAAGAATTCAATTTTTCATCTTACTACTGTAATGTAAAATGTAATGTAACCATAATTTATTTGTTGAACTTAAACCCTGAAACAAGATGCAATGTTACTTGAAATAGTGTAATGCATTGCTGTAATTTATTACTTTTCCAGTTAATATATATTTTTGAATTTTATGATGTACGTGGACATATATCAAGATTGCCAAATATTTGACTGATATTTTGCCCTCTTTGATGTCTGCTTCAAGCCTAACACGTAATCATATTACGTCATATGTTATTATGAATAGGTCGTGCAGTAGAAAATTTGTATCTCATATAACAACTTTTCCTGTCTCGCTTCATGGGCAAAGTCGTTTATTGAGATTTTTAGTTCAGAAATCAATGACGCAAAATAACTTTCAAGGGAGTACAATGAGCTTGCGCGCACACGAACGTACACCACTCCTAAACCCTTCGGCATTCAACATACTCGATCACACAACAGTTATCAAAGGAACTCATTTGAGCGGATGAATGGATAGAAAGGAAGTCAATCTCGGTGCGCGGAGATAAGGCGTACTCACCCTTTCCATTTACCTCTTCCTAGTACGCTTCTACCGACAACCATTTTATATATCTGCGCATTATCGGCGCTGACAGTCTTCAACCGATGTGTCCGTTTGGTCAAAAAGTTGCACCACTCCCGGTTCACTTTTCATCAATGATTTTCGATAACTTTCACCTTACGTACTTATTTTTGTTTATCATTTACTTTTTTCCTCGAACGACACTTTATGATATTACATTTTATTTGGGAGATGGCGTATTTCGACCCTTTATTTACTACATAATGAAGCGATGTTTTATTATATTTCAAATTACAAATAATAACACTTAACATTCACTTTCATGTTTAAAACGCGTTTATAATACATTTGATCGAACGATAAGAATTAAGTCGATAATTTAAAGAATGGAAGGAAATCCACAAAGAAGAAAGTTTGTATCAGGTACTTGTTATAACATAGAATTTATGTATTTATTTCAAGTTCGTATATACTGTATTGAATTTTAAATTTAGTCGTTAGAAGTTTCATATCTTATATCGCGACATTTCAAATGAAGTCATATAAAATAAAGTGGTATTAGAATTTACGCAATAATTCTATTTAAATTGACGATGAATATTATTTAAAATGAATTGACTGGAATTTTTTATTTTATTTTCTAATATCATTAAAACGAGTAAAATAAAAATTGTTGAATAATTAATATTCGCAAAATATTCCAATTACGATTCTGATCGCATCTCGGATTTAAGTAGCAGGAAGATGAAGATAACGAAAAACTCGCTCAGTTTTTCATTTCATCTTGCGCGCTATTTTTTCAACCCTCCTATCAATTTGTATAATATCACAAGCACGTCGCAGCAATGTGCAAAGTTTTTTCCTCTTCTTTTTTTAATATATTCTTACATGCACTTGCAGATTAGATTAAAACGAAGAATGCATAAACTCAAAGAAGAAGGAGAAGAAGAGGAAGAAAAAAAAAAGAACGCGGAGAACGATGAAGAAAGCTGGCAAAAGTTGGGTACTGGTAACCAAGAGCCGGTAAACGCAATCGTATTTATGATTTATTTAAATGGCAAAGTGAGTAAAAAGAAATTGTGCTGGAAATAACGCAAACAAATGAGACAGAAAGAGTGAGATAAAAAAAAGTAGGTAAGGAAAAGTGGTACGAGGTTGCAAGGGGGTGTAGGAGCAGGCAAAGGGATCGGGGCCAGAAGAAATAAAAAAGAGTGGAATCATCAGGTGAAACAAATGAACTTAAATGCTAAAGAAAGAAGCGGCAAGATAGAGGAATAATAGATTACTCGTGGTCCGTTATGGTAATACGCAAGTGGCCGGGTTTGGAAGAAATTAAGATAGTAAAAAGTCTTATATTATCGAGAAGCGAAATGCCCGGCGTTTCATTATGCTATTATCATTATTTGCCGTCATTCGATTGGCCAGGTTTCAAGTGCCGGCGCCAATCTTTATTGGCCCGCTGAAAAAATTGTTCTAATTTATTGTTATTGTTATTCTATTTCGCGCGAATTTGCATGCATTATTGAAAACGGCGAAATTATGTTAAATCGCCGGGATGAACCGTACGTCTTGTAAATAAATGTGTCTCTCGGGGGGCAAATTTTATCTTCGCGTTTACTTTCCATTTTACTTGGTAGGACTTTCCATTTCATTACGGAGGTGGTGAATGTTGTGTGCGCGCTTATTTCAGCCGCGTATTATTTAGGCTGATACGGATATGGAAGTTAAAGGGTGGCTGGAATTAACTTGCAGCCACTCTTCACGGCGGTACGCCACGTTCGGTCAAAATTATGCACTCGTTTACTTTCACATGTGCTATCATGCAAACAGTTACAGCAGTGGATTATGGTTGGCCAAATTACATTTCCAATTCATGAAACGTCAGTCAGATGACGGCCGCAAGGTACGAGAGTACTGGCAATAATGAGGGTCATGGTATATGAATAAGTGCGACACTGAAAGTATCATGAAGAACTGTTTAAATTTTACATTCCGCCTATTTGCAAATCGTAACTCATTGGCACTTTGCAAGTTTTTGTAATGGCAGTAACGTTTGGCATAGATGTTGCGAACAAATTTACATTTTTATTGGTGCAGTAATAGGAAAATATGCTGCCCGTGGGAAAAAAGTATCTTTATTTTGGATGGGAATAACTGACTGTCATAGATTATTTTGCAATAATAAAATATAAAAAATTACAATAATATTAAGTACTGCTCTATTTACGAAGTCATAGTTTTAGCTTATGGTGCTGAATCATTAACGATGAACTTTTATAAGGAAACTTTAAGGGGATTTGATAACAGTTTAAATTTTCAATTTGCGGTTATGAATCTAATACAAATAATATTTTCAAATACAATTCAGAATTATAGATAAAGTTACAAAATTTTAGTATGGATATAATAATAAGGAATTGTATGTTTACTTTATTTGAAAATAAAATTTAATGATGTAATCTGATGTGTTTAAAATATTATTAGTTTGTCCTTGAAATTAAATTTTAAAAAATCTAGTCGTAATTGTGTTGATAGAAATAATACAATGTCTGTGTAAAAAATTATATTATCATATAGTGACAAATCTATAATAAATTTATGGATTTTAGGATTAATCCAAACACATTCGACATATCCTTAATGTTTAGACGAATATCATCTCCCTTTAGTCTAATAACAATGTTGTATTTTATATATTATTATTAATTAATTATTATGCAATAATTTATAATTTTATCTGAATAAAGTACTTGTACTAAAATGTTAATAGTGAGTAGTTTTAATAAACATGAATAGAGAAAATTCATTACATATATATCAGTACATTTTTTGAAGTAGATAACATGAATTAAAAAGATAATTTTTACGATACTTTACGTAAAGGCCAATAGAAGATTAGCTTCTCTATAATATCACATGCAGTATCATAACTAAGCGTTTCATCTAAACAGGGTCTAGTAATGTTCTAACGATATTGTTACGACATCGTATATGAAATCGCCGTTTATGACAGGGGAGGTGTTTCGAGTATAAAAGTTTATCGTCATTGCACTGTTAATTTAATATTTATAATTACAATCGTTCGTAAAATTAGTTTCCAATAAGATTTTAATTTTTTCATTACAAAAAGTGAATATTATTAAGGGAATCTTTACTTTTACATAGCACATTTAGTTTTTAATAAAATAAGTTCATTCTACCATCCGTGATAGTCGTTAAATTTAATGTGCATGAAATATTAATTGAATATATTAAAGCTTAATTAAAAATTAAACAAATAAGTAATTGTGGAAATGTATATATATATTCCGTTAAATTATAAATAAAGTAATGAAGTATAAATTCAAATGATTAAGTTGAAGTTCGAATTTTGGTTTCATTTTATATGAAAGTATAATAATCTGCTTTTCTGTTTATATATTCCGAAAAAACAATTCATAACATATTTAAGATACATTAGTACTATGAGAGTTGCTCCTCATTTTTCTTAACATTTGCGTCGCTACATTGATATAATATGAGGATAGTGATTTTTCTTAATCACAGTACGAAAGACTGAAATTATTCTTGAAGATCAACGGCGTAATCACGATTGCCTTGACAACGCTAAAGTGTTCCAGAAAATCTTGAAAATGCAACTCTTTCTCTTCTAGAACTATCCTCGCTCGTGTATCATAGGTTTATAGCCCCCAATGGCATTTATAAGGTTTACCCAGCGAGTCTGACCGGTCCCTACTGTTCTGCGAAACCGCCTCATTTTCAACTCCCCCTTACGTTTTAAGACTGCTTTCAACGACAGAACGCGATGATAAATCGCATAACGAGAGTGTTTTTAATGTGTTTTTAGGGAGAAGTTATGGAAAAATATGGCGCTGATTCTTCATTAAAGAGGACTCCTTTCTCTGTACTTTAGTTTCCATTTTATCGCATTACCTTTTTACTCTTTTTTACATAGATTCCAATTGCAAGGAAACGGATACCGTCTTTATGCTTTTACTTCGAAGCAAATTCTACTTCTTGTGTTGCAATAGAAGGCGAAACATTATATGGAAATTTTTATGTCTTAAATGTTCCAATTTCAATAATCGAATGCCTTCTGTAACAGACTTAATCAAGATACCGTAATTATCATCTGATTACTGTATCGACCATGTTTTTTTCATGAGAGCAAGTAAATTTTATTTGCATTTCAATTCAAATAATTTTAAAGTAAAACTATTTACATGAGAATATGTATGTTCCTTTAAGTGTATCAGACTTTACTGCGAATCTTATGGTTCGGCTTTGTAAACACAAGGAATTGAAGCTTTTGGAGCATAATTCATTCTATTAATTATTTATGTATTTGCTTCCAGTTTATTTTTAAAATTATAATAACATTAGAGGAATTTTCGGTATGAAAATTAATAATTTCAGTGTCTGAATTATGTATAAAAAGATTTCCGTGAAATACTGGAATTAATTAAAGTACACGAACAGGCTTACTATTTTATATAATAACATCAATGATATAATTACAAGTTTTACCACTTTATTTCATAGAAAGATGCTTATTAGTATTTTGCTTGCAAAACATTTTATTTACAAGAAAAGCAATTTTACTTCCACAGAGACGTCAACCGGAAGGACGTAAAATTATGAACTTGTGTTTGCGGCCTCAACTATAATCGAGGCTCATTTGTTTTCGAGTTGATCCACTGTATTTCATTCCAGCTCTCCTCAGCATCCGAGGGCAGTTTGTCTAGACAGGAAAGGGAAGTAGTCTTTTCCTCGCAAGATCCCATTGATGATTTGCAGAAGCTCCTAATTACCCTACCTCTTCTACATGCGTCCTCTTTTATGCGAACAAAAATACCCGTATTTCAATTCGAGCACTGCTTTTTCGTCAGCTGCACCCTCCGGCTTTTCATGATTCCGTACGTATTCAAATCACCGCGCCAAACACAATTATCAGAATAGATTTTTGCAAATTAGAATATACCTTTCTTTGCGAATTAGATTTATAGGAAGCAGTCGTATAATTCGATTAAATATTTTCAATTATAAATTTCTTCAAAATATCCTTCAGAATTAAGAATATATGTTAGCAATCATGGTATTAATTTCAATTGTAATTATATACAATTTTTAAGAGTGTTACAACTGTTACTGCTCTTATTATTATTCTGGGTGACATACTGCTTTGACCTTGATGCAGAATGTGAAGTCGGTCAAATGTCGGTGATAATAATAACAATGAATTGAAACACTAAGTGTATTTGTTTCAAAATTATTCAGATTTGATTAAATTTAAATCGACTGAATTATTAAATTCGCGTTCAATAGATCTTGAACTTTTTATTTCGAAAAGTAATATTAGTAGAAACTAAATTACACGTGAACTATCTTACTCTCATTCGCATGTCTAAGTTAGCGCGTAAAATATCATTATCGCCTAAAGGGTCATTTGAGGATGGCCGCCTATACTTCCTGGTGTGCGAGGCTGGAAATAGTCGATCGTTAGTGAAACGCTCGAAGAGCGGTACTTCTGTTGCAAACAGAAACGTTCGCCATTTGGAAATCTATAAAAACTTTTGGAGTACTCCAACTCCAACTTGTAATGGATCTCTATAAAATGTTTATTCTTACGTACGATCTCTCGTTACAATTCCCCCTTACATCGTTTTATTCCCGGTGCAACAAAGGGTTGTATAATGTCTGACGTGCAAACGATCATCATAAGCAAATTAAATAGTCCGCCTCGCAACGTTATTACCTTGAACTTTATACGCTATACGACGTGTCGGATTTAATGTGCTTGAAAATGCAAATTATAATATGATATATTTTATATCGTTAGCTTATCTGCCGTAATTAATATATATCAAAAGAAAGTTTATTTAATTTCACATCAACTTAAATCAGCAATTTGAAGGAATTTATCCATTATTTTTGACAAAATTTAAATAATGATATTAAGCTATTTCATGAATTTATAATTTTACTCCAGAGAATAGTAGATAATTGTAACGCGTCTTCCGATCGCTTTCTCTATATTTTTATTTCTGGAAATAATCATGAACATGAAAGCCGCACAACCATTTCAAAATCAATTTTTCTTTATTTTTAAGTTGATTAAAAGTTTCATATTGAATGTTTGATTAAAATATTACTTTCCATATTTTCAAAGAAGACTAATCTTTGTGGCCGTTAGTCATAAATACATTATATACATAAAATGTTAATTCTGAAATCTAAAAACATAATTTTGGTGTTCACTCACATGAAAATTATTTCTATAAAAGACAACAAGTGGAAATTTGAATCGATTAAAATGAATCTTACAAACTCCCTGCGAGTTTTGTCGTAATTCACCTGCGAATTACTTGCAACTTGTAAGTAACTAAGAACTAACTTATATTTGTTATTTATCTACAAGTTATTCGCTAGTCGCAGCTTTACAAAACTTATAGGAAGTCTGACAGTTTAGCGATAGACATTTCAAATTTTTACCTAGGACAATATATTAATGTATCCAAATTTCTGCAATTAGTATACTAAAAGTTTGCACAAATAATTATCCAGCCAAACATTTTTAAATTCATTGAAAATTTAACTTCAATTATAAAAAAAATAAAATTTAATTATTTATAATATTGAAATTTCATTAAAACATCAAGCTACATGAAAGACTCTTCGTCGTTCAGCCTGAAATAGTCTAGTATTTTATAGTTTTGCAGTTTAATAGTTTGTCCATAACTGTCAATAATTTATATTATACTCTGAATAATTTATGAAAATGTAACAAACTTGTTTATAGACTCACAAAACTACATATTACATTACTGTACTGCACAAAGTAAGACTGTTAAAGGTGACGGTGGAGAACAAATTTTATCCGAATATAGAGAATTAGCTGATGTCACTACTATCACTACTTTAGAGAGTCGCGATCCGTGTCGAACAGGTAGGCCAGACTGACTAAACGTGAAATTGGTACTTTGAAATTTCATTAGCGAAGTCAGGTGGCATTACAGATTCAATTACCTTTTTATTGGATTCCGAACTGTGTGAATTGTCAAAGCCATTGCTATGTTATCTGTATAATACAATTACCAACTTATACGTATGACTGATTACACTAACCAGCATACACGCTTTTTAATGAAATTATTAACGTAGTAATAAAACGAGTTTTTTTCAATTAAAACGAAAATGAGATATACAAGCGGCGGAACAAAAACAAATTGTGTATTGTATCGGCACGTCATTGCACTTTAATTGATTTGAGAATAAAGCGATTGATTAACGACCCCGAAAGAACACTCTTTGGACGACGAAATATTATTTTTCACACCAACCGAAGGAATGCTTATACCTTGGAGATCATTACTCTACAATAAGCATCATTAATATAGAAGCCAACGATTCTTAAAGAAGTGTATTAAAGAGAAGACGACCCCTGCCTCGAAGCTTCTCGTTTTCGCCTTCTTGCTTTGTGCCGGTAGGAAGTCCTTCATTATTTCCTCGGGAATTTTTCAATCCTCATCCGCTCGATGTGATCTCATCTCTTGCCTTTGGGCAGGGAGAGTCACCATTTTTTTCTTCTAACGAATCGTCAGGCACCGATAAATGGTTTCATTTCCGATATGGCAACGTGACGAAGAAAAAAAAAGAGCCGATGCCCGGCTTCGTTATCCATTCGCGAAAGGGCAAAAACTAGACGTCGAAAAGGCTCGGTTAATCATGCCGCGAGTTGGCCGTATTTCGCGGACGAAATATTCAATTTCAGGAGCTCATTAAACACGTCTATTTATGCTTCGCCGGGCTCCCTCCCTCCCTCTCTCTCTCTCTCTCTGTCTCTCGCCTTCTCTCCCTCTTTGCGAACGATAAAACGAAAAATATCCCGACAGGCGAAACAATCTAGACCTCGCACTATTCTTCTGACGAGAGACGGAAGAATAAGCTGGAACTTTAACAATACAATCTTAGCATCATTACCCTCGGTAATGGTGTGAACTTTTAATTAGTTGTGCAATTTCATTCGAAAACACTTGGCCGGTCGGCTCGGGGATCCATTGTGTTTTTTTTTTTTTATTCATTGCCGCGGAGATAGGCTACGATCCTATCTACAACTCAACCTTGCACCGCTAGTTGTTCCGCCGGTCTTACAAAACATTTTAGCAACCTCATTGCAAACCCCCAAGGGGGCCGCGCAAACTTCGACCCTTACTCCCATTTGCCCGGCTCGCTTTCCTTGTGCCGACTCTTCGTATTAAGCGTTCGGAAAGCACGGATCATCGCGGAATCGTGCATTAACGCGGCGCACCCAGCGCCCGACCAATTTACAATTGCGAATTAAAACCAGCGCGACAAAAATCTCGCGCTTTTGACGCTTTATTTCTTCGCCGGGAAGCGCCTTTTAATTGCCTACAACAAAAGTGTTCGAGGCCCAAGCCCAGACCAGCATTATTTCTCGCGGCGCCGAGAGTTATGGCGGCCGGGCTAAAAAGTGTAATTACACTTGCAAAAATTTTTACTGTTAGTTCCAACAGTTCAAGAAACAACATCCATAACACAAAATTATAAACTCACACGTGCGCTACGTGCACGAATTACAAACGACGGCCGTTTTTTCCGTCCGCAGGCCATCGTGACAGCTTCGTCGTGAGCCTCAACTTTACCAAAAAGTCGCCCCATTAAGAGGACAAAAGTTGGACGCTATTTTCTTCGCAGATTAAGAATTTCTGCGTCAAAACGACGCCTGCTTTCCTTTTTTCTTTTTTTTTTTCTTCTTTAACGTCCCGTTATTTCGTCCCGTCAAATATTTGCAGGAAAAAGGGGCCAACTCATGAAACATTTAACGATATGTTTTTCTTTTTTTCTCGCTTCCCTTTTAGTTGGACGCGTGCACGCTGTTTAATATCTGTATCTCGTGCTAACGATATATTGGCAATTTCACAAGTCTCTCCACTTTGTCTCTGGCCGTATTTTCGTTTTTTTCCCTTTTTTTTTACTTTTTTTTGATTCTCTTTTTGTTATTTGTTCTTTTTTTTCGACTGCTTGTGAATCGGATGCATAGTAATGTTGAACTGCGCATGCGTTGTAGAAAACGATACGCATTGCGGTTGTAATATCGTGAGACAACCGTTTTGCTGCTGCAGGGGTATTATACGTAAGCCAGCTATGACCTCCTCCTCCTCTACTATAACATGACACTGTTCACTACAGGTACCTTACGAAAATGCTTTTGTTGCGTAAACGTCTTGTAAATTATTGCGTTAATTAAGTACAGATTAAGATATGAAATTTTACAATACCGTTTATAATACGAAATCAAATATTTTTGTTATTTGATGCATCGATAACTGTTTAAACAATTAATATTATTGTCATGATTAAGTTTAAATAGAGAATATTTTTTAGCAGAGACCACAAATATATGCCTTCACCACTGATTTAAATCGCAGTTTATTAATTTCATACACTGAGAGAAATATACAAAGTTATCAGAACTAAATTTGTAGAGTTGTGACGCATTTAGTTGTAATAACTGTAAATACAGTTGTAACAAATGTAAACTGCAGTCATCAGAACTATTTCCATCGCAACTATATATTATAGTTGGTTTTGGCGTCAACTATAAAAATGCAGTTGCGCTAATTACAGCGGCATATTTGATTGCTCCTCTAAAACAACTTCGAAAATAATAAAATAAACTTGATATAATAAAAATCTCACTAAAATTGGCATCAAAAAACAGTACACATTACTAAAATTATATCTTAAAAGTTTTGCGTTAAAAAAATTTTAATTGTAGTTATGTTTTATAGCCTTATTATTTAATTTTTATTATTAATTGATTTTCTCAAGTCTGTTTCATAGTTGACTCAACTTTACATATTTATTGCATGAAGTGAACTGCACTTAGTTGACTCTAAAAATAACTTTATTTATTGCAAACTTTTTTGTCGTGTAATATTTTATCAACATAAATCTTTCAGCAACTCTAGTTGATATATAACTGTCTTTTTAATAACTCCTTACTGAAATCTCTTACAAAAGATATCCCAAATGGTTTGTTTGTTTAAGCAGTGTTGTTACTTGCTTTTATTCATTCTGTTTCTTTTTCTCATCATTACGATTAATTTGAATGCCATCCGATAGCAATTTGTGGAGAAGCGTTCTTCGAATTATGCGTCTACTAGTTTCATTTACTGTAAAGTCGATTTGAGCAAACTCGTAATCTATTGTACTTTGTACTTTGCGTTCGATGAATGATAAGGGCCTCATTATTCAAGATCTTAAAGTCAACTACTCCGATAAATTGATTCCATACTGAACAAATTGGGAGGAGTGTATTTGTCAGAACTTCCTTGCGTTCGCCTCTTTTTCGTAATTTTGATATTTTTATCGCGAACCGTATATTAATAATCCGATGAAATAAATTTTCGATTCTTCGAGTTAAATTGAAGGTTCAATTTTAGTTGACTTAGATTTATGAGGTCTGTTAATGTCGGATGCGCATTAATGCACCCGAATGTGTATGATGTGTGTATAAACCGATGGAATATCGCAATTTAATATAGTGTCCAAAATGGAATCTTCCGCCAACTTCGAAGCCAGGATGTGACTTCGACGTGTTCGTCATTAGGCAAGAGTTGAGGGAGCAGCCAAACGCAGGTACAAGACTGACTATACATCAGCGTCGCGCGGAGTTTCATGCGTTGCGACATCGACATAGCATGTCCTGGTACCCGCATCGCTTCATACATCAGTCGGTTTACGTGACAAAGCAACCGTTACTACTTGGTTAAGTGTAAGTAACTTTATCGAATTGGTCGGTCTTTCATGGCTATGAAATATTGCTCGAATTATGTTAAATAAATTTCGGTAATGATCTAATGTTTCCTCATTGTAAACCCGTCAAATGTCACAATAATTCGACCAAAAGGCATTTGGCCTTCATTAACGGGTACTTAATGAACGAGGAGGGTAGAATGGAAGAAAAATATGTAAATGTCTAGATAATTGTAATAACAGTATTACATGGACAAAAATGAATGAGAAATATTTAATTCAATTTAAGAATAAAATCGACGTGTTCCTAATTATTTTACTTTTTTATATCTTGACTGAAATAAAATTTCGATTTATTTATTCAATAAAAGTATATTTTTTTTTGTCAATTAATCCATAATGGAAATAAAAGTCGTTGAAACTATACTTTTTAAAAACGAGACAATTATTAATTATCAGGGAGTTAAAATTGTTGAACAAACTACAATAAGTGAAACAGAAATTTATCCAACAAACCTAATCATGGTCGGTATTGTACTGCAGACACTGATTAAGATTGAAATTTTATTCATGGCATCGTTCAAATGTAGCTAGTTATTCATTCAAATCGGTCGATTTGAATTTGGCGCTGGCTTAATAGCTACAGTGAGCCGGATTCCTCGTCATCCTCAAGCGCTCAAAAACCGACTACAATTTCGAGGATTTCAAAAATTATATAAAAATCAAATAACACCTTTGCGCCGAAAAAGAATAATAAACGAAACCAATTTCATTTATTTGTAATTCTACATAAATAGATAACTCTAATTTTAAAGTGTAAATTATTATACGCGTATAAAAAGAAAAAAAGGAACAATAATTGGTATATTATATTATATTATATTATATTATATTATATTATATTATATTATATAATATTTGCGGACTAATGAAATGTCAACGTCTTTATCTATGCAAAGGGCAAAGTTCGTTTGTGGAAAAATCAGCGGAAGAAAAATTGCTGATGTGCGCGAAATTGAAAAAATACCCCTGGCCCAGTTTGCGTGGGCGGACCTTCAGATTGCCATTGCGGCGATTTCATCTGTTATACATCTCGCCGGTCAGTTTATCCGAGTGTCTTTGTTCTTAGTGCAATCTATCGAATATCGTCCATTATGGCAACGGAATTTATTCCAGGCGGGTAAGAGCAAGGAGCAAGAATTTGGCATGATGTCAAAGTTGGATATTAGGATTCTCGGTAGATGGCAGCGGCACAAGGAGGACGAAAACGATGTGGCAGTCATTCGTGCGTTATATCCGTGACCGGCCTACGGGTAATCAGGATGTTCTTCCACCGAGAGCGTTGTCCATTTTACGTAGCGGGAGCCTTCATTTCCAGCACGTGCTATCGACATGGCCGAGGAGTACAATCATAATGGTATCTTTCAATTATCCCTGTCGATCGCACGCAGCGCCATTTGGACCGGCGTCAAATCCGTTCGATTTCGATAAATAGAACCGACCGTTTTTAAAGATTTGCATATTTGACTTGGACGGCGGCAAGTTGGATTTTACCTGGTTCCTATTTAAAGTTTCCTTATGTTTCCCGGAGTTTCTGTAAAGACTGGTTTGCTCTTCGTCTCTCCCAGTTCCGCGTCCCTATCGTTGCCTCGCGCGCCTTCTCCGTCTCTCTTTCGGAATTGCAAATTTTCGGCGAGTTTTCGTTAGGGAAATTTAGTCGACAGTGTTCGCCGTATACAAAGTGGCTCTAGAGGCTGCGCGAGAGAGGTTTGGAGAGTGCGGTAAGAGTAGAAGGGGCTCGAATACGCGGCGGCTCCACGGTAAAAGCACAAATATTTGACGGGTAAATAGAGTGATACTTGATGCGGCTCTGACTGCCGTTGCCGCCGCCGCCGCCGCCGCCACCGCCGCCACCGCCGCCGTCACCGCCGCCGCCACCGCCACCGCCGCTGCTGTTACTGCGCCACTAGACGGCTCGGTAACAGAGATGCGATTTTCGCCGGCTTGACGTGTCTCCGTTAACCTGGCTGATGCTTTCAAAATCCTTCCGCATCGACCGACCAGTTTGTAGAATACGCCGAGATCTATTGCGCATGGGTAAATTGCAAATATTAGCTTGTAACTTGTAACTCTTCGCCGCGCCGCCGAGAACGGACTCGGAATACCGAATTAGATGTATGAGCCACGTATGGATACCCAACTCAAACATCTTGGCGCCGATTGTAATCATCGATGGATATCCATTCATCTAGCCTAATTCCGCGCCACTCAGCGTTATTTTGTGTTTCGCTTTTCAGCCGTTCCGCCAGTATAATGCGCGTGTAAATTTAATTTTCAGCCCGCCGCAACGGTGGGCCGGTTAAATTGCGTGGGCGATAGAGACAGCGCCAGCTAACTACGCGGAACTCGCTTGAACGCGTTGCAAATACTGTGATATAATCAGCGGATCCGGCTTTGGACCCCTGCCCCTCGCCCGGTCGCCGTGGACCCTCGTTATGTGTCATTTCGCAAATCAAAAACCACGTCAGTCGTGATATTTGTCTCGGCGAAACGAACTGCCAGGGCTCGTCGCTGGCGCGAAAATTTTATGCATATGCGCGCGCCACGCTCGGGGATCCGCTTCCTGTCGATCTTGCCAGCTCGCGTAATCAAGCTTTGAGGAATTAACTCCCGGTTTGCGTTGCCGCCCATTTTTAACCATCGCTATTTCAAGTAACGGGCCAAAAGTCGGATCCCGTCCTCGCGCTCCCGGCTCGAATTATTGAAATAAAACCGACTGCAAAGTTTGCCGAGCTTACGTTTTGAGCGCGGGGAATTTTCCACGATGATAAAGAGAATGACAGTGAAAGATAGAGAAAAGAGGACCTGCTTGTTCAGCAGATTGGTATCAATGGAGACAAATTGACTCGGCTGGTGATCGATTGAGCTCACCAGCCGTGACGTCAAGTTGCGCCGCTGTGTGCAACGTTTTCCGTCCCGCTGAAAGTCCGCACGTTTAATGCCCCCCCCCCCCTCCCCGCTCCTCTATTTTCGATGGCACGAATTTCATTAAAACACATTTGGCCCCGGCCGTCAATTAAAAGGCGCGGGCCAACTTTTGTCGCGGCAAAAATTGCCAAGTCGCCGCGTCAAATTAATAGCGTGTATCGGTGCGTTTTTATCCGCGCCGAGGGTTCGCGTACGGTGCGCGCGGTATAATTGACGCACCGAGGATGGGGCGCCAGTACGGATGTGCGAACGCAGACGAGAGGCTCTTAGTTGATTAGTGCCAAGTACGTGGCAGGCCAAATTCGGCGATGAAAATAACCCGCCGCGGCAAAGACGCTCGGGATCGTTGCCTCCTTTCATTAGGCCGCCGCCGTTGGCGCGGGGAGCGGGCATTTAAACAACGTAACGAATCCGCGAATTATTTGCGCGATCAATTTGCAATTGAATGCAAAGTTGGAAGTGAGCCAAGCTTTTACAAGCTCTTGTTCGACTCGGACTAATGGCCCCTTCGATTCTTCGGCAATCTGCGCGAGGTCGGGAAATATCATGCTATAAGTAATTATATTATTAGAGCGCGCGGAGTTGCTTACAATGTTATCTAACCGAGCCCGCGCGGCCACCCGTTTGAATTACTGCGAGTTACAAAAGTCACGCAAAGTTTGATAGCGGCGCAAACTTTACGAGATGGAAAGTATTTTCTTAGCGATTACTCCTTTTTTCCGCTTAATTTCGCAATCTTTTGTGCTACGCCGAGTATTGTTGGCTCCGGGTCATTTTTTCTCATCGCCCTAATGAAAGACCGAATTTCCGCGGGAAAAAGTTTCCGGCCGGGCTAATAAAGGCCGAATGGGAAACAGCATTCGATTCCTTAAATCTTCGTTGGCGCGGGATACGCGGCCCGCGCGTATAACTGGGTTGCGCGCGCGCGAGCTCCAGTATATATACACGTTATTCGGCGTGGGGCACAGACGAGGGCCAATCTTCGTTTAATGAAACGTTAATTTAGCACTTAGCAGACAACGCGGCGCGATGTATTCCATGTATATACTCATCGCAGCTAAGGCGCTTCGACGAATCGATAAAATGAGATTTCCCGATGGAGTAACGAGGCGAGGGCAGGCTCGCGCATTAATATACGTATAGATTTCGCGATGGGAAGGAAGTAGGAAAAGACTTAAGTCGATTTTAATTTGGCCGGGACAGAAATTAAAAGGCAACGATCCAAGGGCCGACGGTTCAGATTAGTGGCAGTCTGCTCTCGAGGATTTGAGTGGAGCACGATACACCGAGCGACGACTGGATATTCAATTTTTTCACTCCCGTTCCTTCGAGTGGCATAAAACTGCCGGATTACGCCTCCCGCGCGGAATGAAAATATAATTCGATATTTGCCCTGCACTGCTTTCACGATAATTTCGGAAACGTCAGCAAATTAATATATCGGTTATCTCGCCCTTCCGGCCGCGCGCCCCGCCGCCAAGATTCCGCCAACTAATTAAAGTAATTTCGCGTCGGAGATAAATGAATTTTTTATTGACTCTATAAGAAATGAGTCCGTAACAAACGAGCATACAAGATAAGCGGGCATTAAGAAACGAGCCCGAAAATACTAGTTGTTCGTTGCGAACCCGAGTTATCCGGATAAGGATTTTTATTCCCCGGCAAACGATTGTAATTCGAGGAAAATTATGCCAGAAGTAAATATTGGCCGAGCGAGGAAGCGCGGGCCCGGAGCATCAACTCGATTACGATTTCAATAAAGTCTAATTAATATTGAAATTGGTCACGCACTTAAATTTTTTCATCGGCAACCGTGCAATGGGTGTCGCGGTTATTATGTCATTACCAGATATGCTCCTTAAATGAGTTTGCGGTTCAGATAACGATATTATCGGATGTAAAATTTACGAAGTGGACGTGGCGGCTGTTCGCCCACGTTTTTCGTGCGTTATAATTTTGCGATTTCCACTATTTTCCCGATCACGCTTTCACGGATGGCACGTCTTTCAATTATACCCCAGTTACAATTCCTTGAGAAGTTCCGGTACGTCGAGGCTTGGTCTCGCCTTTATTTGTGGTACTGTAAACATTTGTGTTGCACAGTAACACGCGGATATAACTAAGATTTTGTAGTGATACCGTCATTATCGTTGTCATTAATGTTATTAGGGTTATTATTAATGTTATTTCCTACGTGGGGATAAATGAATTTTCGACGAGAGCCACCATAACCATTACGAAAAATGAGTAGTCCTCTATCTGGTAAGCGACCAACCATTTACGGAACACTAAAGTAAATAGTTACTGTTTCCCGTGTATACGTTCGAAATGCAATACGTAATCATTGTGCACGCTTTATTTTAGGAATTAACTTTATTATCGATTAGGGTAAATGGCCGGTGCGCTTGGATTTGGGAAATTGCATTTTTCATAGCACACTTTTTCCTCCGTGCACACGCCGAAAAAAGTCAGATTAAAAATTATTATACCGTTTTATAAAGTGAGCTCAAACTTTGTTTAAGAGTTGAAATTACCGTTTGTGTAAATTACACTGTTCAACGAAATACAAATTTTTATTTATTGCCGCGCATACACACACATGAGCGTTTCGGTATTCAATGAATATTTATTATAACATAAGATAAATTTTATAGGAAAATTTGTCTTTATTTATTACACCGAGGTACTTTTTTTAATTTCTGCTTTATGCTGATTTTTAATTTATGCTTTTGCTACAGAGGTGTGGAATCAATAATGATAAATGTGTGCGCGACAAACAAAGTGTAAGCTATTAATTGATAAGAAAAATGAATGAAAAGTGAAGGCAGTTCTTTTTTAATTGTTGCCAATTGATAATCGTGTAGTTCATCGCGTGAAATCAGCAGTACGCCTGAAATTTAAAATTCGCGATTGTGTTGAAAGGTAAAATATCGTTTTGATATGGTTACAAATACACGTTGAGCGGTTGCAATTCGGAACATGTTCGTTCATTTTAATATGCCCATAAATAATGTTCTCGCCTAAATGATTTATTGCAAATCCCGCGTGTTTGTACACACCTTAGCACTTCCTTTTGCTCGGAACGTATCACACACGAGTACTCGAGATAGGGGAGGGATTATTGTACTCATGGTTGGCCGGAAAAGAAGGAATACAAATAGAAGGAAAAAGATCCCGGCGCTAAACAAAAACACCGATATGCGGAAAAGAGTAATAGAAACTTATTATACGTGGCGTACAAAAATTTTGCAATGCTCTTTTTGCAGCTGGTCATCACGCTTAGTTCTTTTCACTGTGAATACACTGAGAAAAATTATTACAGATTTCAGAGATCAATCTTTATCGAGCTGATTTGTATATATTCTCTTGTAAGTGTAGGATATAATCAGCTTAAAGTATCTTATATATTGAAATAATTTTAATATTTTTTTCCCCAAAAATAATAAGAAAATTTGTGCATCGTCACCCCGGTAAGATTCGTTTGCTGTACACTGCGGTAATCTTTCCAAAGAAATTTCTCTTGTGTACCATTGAGAATAAAATGGAAAAGAAATTGTGCTCGGTAATTACAAGAATGTATATATTATAAGCAGGGTCATTTGAATAATTACACTGTCCACATATATGTACTTACCTCTTCATTAATAAGCGTTATCAGTCGTACCTTCCATTCCGTTGCTAAACGATCCAATACACGATATCGCGACAAAGCGCCCGTCTAATTATTGCATGTGCTTAATTTCAAGGCAGTACACAAACCGTAATTGATGTCGTTCGGTAAAAGCTATCGATCTACAACGTGACTTCCGATAATCAGTATCCTCATTCCCGCTTGTTTTGCAACTGACTTACACATCATCGTCGTCTGCAAATATGCTACTGCAAATTTACCATTATGTCAATCATCCGCAAATTTTTATCCTTATAAATGCTCGCTTAATCCGAACTTGTTATAAATTTATTAAGAATATAATTAACAAAAACTTTCAGCCACTGATTATAAGTTGGACCATGAATTGTGATCTAATTACAATGATATGAAAACTACGAATAAAAGAGTATTTTTCATGGAATCATATCCATAACTGTACTTGTATTTAGTAATAGTTCTTTTATACTCTATGCAATAAAATATGCCAATATTTTTGCCACATAATTATGCTACATACAAAAAAATGAATAAATATTGTTAATTTTTTTATTCTTTGAACATGAATATTGCAAAAATTTGTGACGAAACTAACAAACGATAGCGAAAGACGTTATTAATTTGCAATTATCCGACACTTTGAATTGCTTACGCAATTTGTGAAAAATAATAATTGCATTTTTAATATTTTTGTCCTTTCACAACTGAAGCGTAACGGCAATTTTAGCGACGTAGAATGGCACGGCAATCGTATATGTAAAGATAGTTGCGTGAAATGTGAAAATTGTAGAGCAAGTCGGACGCACGAAATGTAATATTATTCGTGCAGTTTAACCAACCATGCTCGTTTGTTTAGCATTTCAATGTGAGTTAGCGCTCAGCAATTCAGCTATTTTTGTCGAAGTCAAAGCCTGGGGGACCGCTTTGAACTTTGGTCTCACCATAATTCACGTATGCCTGCTGGTTCGGCTAACATGATTGATATCGAAAAATGCGTCGGACGGTGTGTTTTTTACAACTTTTTGCAACTCGCATGAAAAGTAATTACTTTTTCATGCGGCTTTTTTTCAACGAGATCGACGAATCTCGGCAAGATCACAAAACCCCCAAGAATACTGGCAAACAATCCGCAATATTAATGAAATTATAGCGGGCTTGTTAAGAGTGCCAATCGAAAATGACGTTGAATTTATTTATTTAATTCTTCTTTTTCACATAAAGCAGGTTTGCGGGGTTACAACTGAAACGTACGAATACGTTCTTTCAACGCGGTGCATGCGTATTTTGCCCAGGCTGATATTAATTTTCCTCGCGAGCTGGCAACATCTTTTAGCAGGATGGCTACCTTTTGCGTCTCATTTTAACGTTGTCCCTTTATCACTCGCTCGTTAACTTGGCGAGTATTTTTAATTTCAATTTTAACGCTGCGAAAAACTGAGATAGTGAAATGAGAATGGAAACTTGATTAAAAGAGAAAAGAGCGAAAAAAAATAAGCACAATTCAGCAAATGGCGGAACTTTTTTGAAATAGTGATTTAAAAATAGATTTGTTTTGCTGCAGCTATTTTAAAGTACTTTCGTGTATTAAAAATGAACACATCACGTGGGCCACATAAATTTCCAGATTCTTATCTGCATTTAAGTATATTTTGTTTAATTGTAGAAATACATTCAGATTTATTTATTTCTTTTTGTATTTCAGTTTGAATTATCACGTTGTTGGTTGTGTATTTTACAGCGTTAGAGGACACTAAAATGAATGTTATATCAGAATTATTAAATTCCAATTACGAGCTGGAAGGTGAATTAAACATTCATGGTATTTTATATGGGCCATATTTTCATTTTCACTGTTTGTAAAACAAAAGTAAAATACTTAAACAATAAGTATTTATGGAAGCGAGATTATTTTATTAATTTCGATGTTTTTTCCAATTTTATTTCAAATTCGACAAAATTCTTTTTTAAAGTTAAAAGTATTCTAATTTCACCTTGCGCCTAAGGTACTAAAGTTCACAGTGGCATTAAAAATGCGCGAAACAAATTGTACATGTAAATAAATTGAAAATTACATTGATGAAGTTACGTTCAAAAAGTGCAAAGTTAATTCAATATTTTAACTCATTCAATGATTGTGTTATTTTGATTGATTCACAGCTTCGTATTTTATACGCTAATTTTATATATGTATATATATGTATATTTACATATATACGAAATCGTTCGCTATAATATAACGAGTGCGGTCGTCACTCGTGTGAATACGAATGTCTAGCCACAAAATCCCAATAGTTCTGCTGGACTGGCAGCAACAATGGCCGTGCATTAACCTTTGTGCAGTTGTAACTGCAGTTGCGAGATAGTGGCTCTCATTCGCGTACACTTTCTCGTCCTCCCGCTGGTGCTCTCTCCTCACACCATCGCCTCGAAAACGAGAGGGTTGCCTCTACAAAGGGAAAACGCGGTAGTGGAGCGACTCGGAGGCATTTACAACCATTTCGCGTAATCTCAACGAATACATTCATCGGTCCGAGTAGCCAACACGGAGTGGACGAACCAATTATCTTTGTGTCCTCATCCGAAACAGAAGAGCAAGTCGAGATGACTGCGGAATACACATCAATTTTCATGATGACACTTTAACTATTTTGAAAATTGCTCGATAGAAAATTGTGCTTTCCGCGCGAATCCCGCGTTACATTTTGTCAACCGACGTGTGTCGGTCGGGACAAAAGTGAAAAGAGTGCCACATCGAAAGGCTCATTGTATTCATTTCATTTGCGAGAAAGATATTCCGTTTTGTAAAAATTGTTATAGTTCGACACTGCCTCGTCGAATCGTCCATGTTACGATAATTAATGAAAACCTTGCTGATGCTAGCATTTTTAGCACTTTTTAATTTTTCCAGTGTAGAATCATTTTCAAGGTTTCGTACTTGAGAAATGTATAAAGTATTGTTAATATAATACAGTATTAACATGAAAGTCATGGCTTGGTATGTATCTAATACCTAATGTAATGTTGTGCATATTTCAACAATAGTGATGATTTCCGAATCAATGGTAAGTATAAATGAATGATTGTAATAAAGTGAATGAACAAAACATTTTTGTAAGAGTCTTTGTCGTCGAATAATTTCTGCTGCATTTATTTAATTAGTAAATATTAAATGAATACTAATCATTATATGAGATAGTTTTCTTATTTATATATTTTAATAATAATGTAATAGTAGAAATTTGTTTAATCTATAATGATTTTTCTGCGTTGAAAAGGAAAAGGAATGAAAATTTTAATATCAATACTGAAATTCGTATTGGAATTGGAATAAGCTACAGCTTGCAACGTCAGCATGAATAGTATCTATAAATCTACCATACCACACTGATAGAAACGGCTTACATTACACGGATGTTTAAGAATTTCTGTTTAATTATATCTAATGTAAATTTAGTGTATATTTATGATATAAATTCAAATTCTTTGATCAAGTATTCGTATGCTTCTTATAGGTATACGTATACCTTTCAGGAATATATATGTACCTGTCAATTTTTTAAGCATATAATATACCTAGGTTAAGCATGTGTATAC
This sequence comes from Leptoteleia sp. ZL-2020, assembly GCA_022817305.1. Taxonomy (NCBI): domain Eukaryota; kingdom Metazoa; phylum Arthropoda; class Insecta; order Hymenoptera; family Scelionidae; genus Leptoteleia; species Leptoteleia sp. ZL-2020. Next base: position 12,135 of record JABFPN010000253.1, on the reverse strand, counting down.
TTGTGCCATGCATATATTTCTATCAGTGCAAGTAAAATAATTTTTTACATTAAATATCAAAAATTAATGGCGTCAATCATATTGTACTGATCGCGATATGAGATATAAGACAGTAAGAAATTAATTGTTGATATAATAAATACAATTTTTACAGCGGCAAAACAAGTTTTACATACTTTAATATTAAATAATACTTTTGTATATTTAAGGTATTGAAAACCTTACAAATTTTGTTATTTCAATTCTCTCAAAGAAACAATGATAAATAATAATTAGCATTATACTTTAATTGCATTGAACATTTTCAGGGAAATATATATAATATTACTAATCTAAAATTAATGACCTATTCGGTCTGTTTATTTACATAAATAGACAAATATTTATATCAAAAATGAATAAAACTCATGCTAATATCACAAATCCGTCAATGGATAAAGACCCCCCCTCCCCCGAATTAACTCGAAAAGCTGGAGAGGCTTTACTCCCGAATCATTTTCTTAGCATCCGCAAGCGCTCCCCACACAAAGGCTCTATTTATATTTGCCCAAATGCCATCGAAAAAACGGTCCCTGCGGTCATATTTTGCTCGCAATCCCTACAAGTCCACTTAATTACACTCGCAAATTGAAAATCAGTGATTGAAAGCCCGAGTTTCCAACTTTTGTCAGGTTTCTTGGGTCGCGATCCATTTTTGTCGATAGTCCTCGGTAACGAACCCTTCATCACCGCGCGCTAGTTTATCCTCGCCCCCTATAAGGGATAAGGAAAGTGCACTTTACCCAATAAATCGTCAACTCGTCGTTTTTCTTCCTTTCGCGCAGATTTTCCTATCATTCTTTCTCTTTCGATCATGCGTTTTAAGAAAATACGAAGCTCAGAAAAATCTCATATATGGCGTGGCTCGCATAAAATAGGCTGAATAAATCACACCGTCGGAGAGAGGGCAAGACAAACTTTCGCTCAAGCCGGGTGCAGCTTCCATACTTCGCCCCCCCCCCTCCCTCCCCACGCCGCACTCTTCGCTCTAAGACGCGCCAAAGACGCCGTCTCGCTCGTTCCCTCTGTCGCCCGAGCTCTCTCTCATTCTCTCTTTCGGCGGAACGCGTTTCTCAATTGAGCAGCGCGCAGGTCTAAGGAAACTGATATTGCCGGCAATATCCAGTTGTTTGCATTGATTTGGGCTGTCTGAGAATCCCGAAGAACTATTCCTTCCCCACACTCGCTAACCCCCGGCCGATCCCACGCCTCCAGCTCCTTCGCTCGCAATTCCTCTCTATCTTCGATACTTTGAGCATGTGCGCATAGATTATTGGAAGCTTCCGTGCGGAAGTTCACGCGAGAGAAAGCCTGCCTACGCGTATTCGCGTTTAGCGGTTTTTTATACCGCTCGTATATTTCTGAATATACGAGCCTGCTTTCGTATTCCTTTCAAAGTAGTGCCGCATTATCGTCGCAGGCTAATAGGGACGATAAATGATAGCCAAGATAAAGGGAAGTGGGCAAAATTTCAAAGTAAACAACAGGTGTGACATTTTTGACATCCCGACAGAAGTATAATGCGGTCGGATAAAAAGTTTTCCGTTTGTTATTCTAGTTTTGGCATAATCTGATTTTTATATATTAGTATAGCTTTTACCGGAAATACATAAGTGGTATTTAAATTCTATTTTATTGTAATTTTTAAGTTAAATTACTTATGCAGCGAGGAAGAACAAATTATATAGGGTCATTTTGAAATAGAAAGTTGTTGAAATGTAAAGCAGAAAAAGTGAGTAGGTTCGGGTGGCGTCATAATGGCGCCGAAATCTGCAACCCTAACGTTTGTTTCTACTACATTAATGATGGATGGAAAAAGATATTCGAAGGAAGAACTATGAAGGGTCATTATACTGTTAATAAATGATTCATAAGTGTACATAAAAAGAAATTTATGCTTCATGAAATAAATTATTAAATAGATTATACATATTTTTTAAACAGCATTATTAACACAACATAGGAATAATATTTGTATTAAATTTTATTGTTACGAATAACTTCTGCATTATAAATAATTTGTTCTTCGAGATGTTTTCATTGTTTTAAAATAATTGGCTCGCAAAAGCCGTTTATACTTATTTGGTTAATAAAATTCAATTGAAATTCGAAAGAGAATTCAATAAATCAAGTAAAGAACAATCAACACACAAAATTAATGGAGTAAGAAAAAGCATCAAGTCATTTGTCAATGTCGGAATAAATTATTGTTACTTTAAAAGTTTTTGTCCGCGATGACATGTTTATCAATCTGTCGAATAGACATATAACTTACATTATTTTTGGTTGAAAAAAAATACTTACATACATACACTTAAAGCAGAAGTCTACAAATTTATATTCCGACTGTAAATATTTTACCATTTCAGATAAAGTGAAACTGAATAATTTCACATTATATTACATTAAGAGCAAGTGAATTTAATATATCCATTCCTAATTGAATAAAAATTAAAGCACATTATGAAACGCTTTGAAGGCCTTTTCTTCGATAAAATAAAACATAAAACAATTAGAAAATCTATTAGTTCCCTCTGACACTTTGATTTGGAGTAAAAAAAAACAAAAAAAAAAGAAAATTGCTGAATACAGCCACGGAGATTGCAGTACGACTATAACAGTTTAACTTTTAAACTACCATCCATTCTTCTGGAGGCCATTATCCTTCGCCGAAAACCGCAAATGAGTTCATTTCGAAATAACGCCGAGTACATTCTAAAGCCATTGAAAATCAGTAACAAAGATGGAAGAAAAAAATTGACACCATCATAATGCCCGGCGCGTCTGTAATTCGGCTACCGAGATACACAAGCGAAACTTTGGGAATGATGGTCGCTCGCGGAAATTTGATGAGCGCGTCTTTTAGCGTCTTTCGAAAGCACAATGGGCAAGTCTTTGCCGCTCGATTGACCGCTCTCAGAGCGCGATCACTCTTAAAGCTCGTGATGATGTTGCTGCAGAATAAAGAGGACAGATGTGGACAGCGCGGGCCAAAAGGCGACAGCAAATGAATACCTCTTCCGGCCTTGCTTCGAAGACACAATAGTTTTAGCTTCGACAATCGGTTGATTGGGAAGAATTACGAGGCGATTGTTCGACCCGGGTGAAGTGCCAAGAACGGGAGATTGAAATGTGAATGTGTCGTTGTGGGTGTGCGGGCCGCGGGGTGAAGGGGGGGGGGGCGGATGACGTAGGATGAACGGAAGCCGGACTGCTATGGCAAAGGGTGGCTGCGACGCGGCTGCAGAGTAAGGGAGAGACGAGCGCTAACGAGGACTAGAAACACTCCCTTCCAGTCACTACCTCAGCGTCACGCGCAGACGAGACCTAACGTCGTTTAGGATCCTGAAAACTCACCGCCACTTATTCCTTTATGCTCGGTCCGCTATCACCTGAGTCATCGTTACGACTGCCAGACTTTTCAAATTTCACTTTTTCGTTGGCTTCGGCTTTTATTTCGTACCAGGCACTAACGAATGTGACTGCGAGACGGCAAAGAAAAAAAAAGAAGAAAAAAAAAAATAACGCACCCGCTGAATATATTTGCCGTTAAATAAATGCGACACATTTACCGCGAATTAACGAATTACACAAATTTTACCTCCCTTCAGACTTGTTGAAATATTTCGCCGTCTCATTCGACATTATTAATTTCGCGCGTACTTTGCCGGCAACAAAATGGCGCCGACGCTTACTCGTTCGCAGAAGCGAAATGGACGCGCCACTGAAAAGGTTGCATTAGCGGTTGTAATTTGGACGATGATCGTTCGGTAAATAATTCGCGCCGAACGAAACGTCCGGGCGAAATTTTCGGAAAATTTGATCCAGTTGATTATTTAAAACTTTGAAACGTCTCTTTTGTGTGAATAATGAAAGGCGGATAATTGTACATTTCAATTGACAATACTTTACGGTGTAACCGGAACGAAAATTGCACGTTAACTTTTTCACAGTGGAACCAGCGAGGCAACTTGTACGCCACTCGTCAATATTTTACTCGCATAAATTTACCGGAGTCGCAATAATTGCGCGCGTCCATTATCAAATGGAGTTGATAGAGTCATTTAGGGACAACGGGTGATGAACGGACGAACGATTCTCCAGGACTAGATGCGCAATAAAGGACTAGTGTCGTGCGATAATTGAAAGCTACGACACATCCAGACAGACGTAAAGACGAGTAAAAGGTCCTAATGTATCTTGCTGGTATACAGTAATAGAGCGAATTTCTGGCGCGTCTGCTTCTACGAGTTAGGTGTATCCTGTTGCCGTGCACTGTTGTTCGTCATTGTTAAGCACAAGTTAACTGGCGAAAATGAAATAAGTTGTAGCAACTGTTTCATGAATAATTACGCTTGGGTAATATTATGGAACAAAAGTATGCGATATACGCATGAATAATTTGTCGCCATTAAAATGTCGATGTAATTTCAATTTGACGTGTGAAACGCGCGTTATAGTCGGGATGAAACGCGCGGACAAACGGACGGCGAAATGCTAAATGACGATTTCTGTGAATTTGTCAAAATTCTCTAACGGCGATGATGTAAGGACGACAAGAATAGCATCGGGAATCTCCATAACTTAGCGCGACTGGACAATATGGACAATCAAGCTTCTTCACGGTACGTTGAGCAGATTCCTGACTGCGGTGTTCGTTCGTTCATATTGAAGGGAGAGAGCGTCAGGAGCGGGACGGACGATCAGCGAAAGGGGATGGGAACGGTCAAGACGTGCTCGGCACCCACGAGTGGCTGCGACAGTTTCAAGCCGACTTCACGTAGAAACGTTACGGAAACCCAGATTAGTCAGTAGAGTGGCAGGATTGCGGTCAATTCTTGCTCGATTGGCAGACATTGACTTTAAGAAGGTTATGTACCCTTCAATCATGACGTGGTAAAAGCTCCGAAGGCGCACTTTCTTTTTTGCGTATTAACCTTAACTGTATCTGTCGGCTGCAATTACAAGTTTTCGGTTTTGCTCAGGGGAGATAATGATATTGTTTATCTTAGATGGGCTAATTATAATTAAATAAATTGTCCACCCTTGCCCCTAATGAAACGACGCGATTGTGAGATAATAGTTTGCGATGAAAATTAATCGCGACAAATATGGAATGTAATATGTCAAAAGTTTTTGAATTATTACGAATATGATTTCAACAATTTGAAAATAATAAATATAAAAGTTTTATAACGTATAACATAATTAAAAATATTCGTGGTGACTTTTCAAAGGAAAAAAAATCGTTTGTGAGGTGAAATAGAATTACTGGAAATAGTAAAGAATGTAATGAATGTTATTATTACAGAAAAAAGTAGTATTTAATTTTATATTGAATCACATTTATAGTTTGGTATTTATGCCAAATGCATTGCGATAATAACTATAAATATACATTTACCTCGGAATATTTTTGTATGAAAGTGTGTCGAAACTTGATAAAAAGCAATTATCCGAAATGTTAATGAAATTTTATTCGATAATCAGGTTCTCACTAAAGAGCGTTTTGATAAGTGAATAAAAAGGCAGCTTAATTATATTTTGATAGAGAACATACGGGAGAAAGAAGTAGGGTAAAACGCTGTCGCGAGAAACGAGTAGTAATTATTTTCGCAACATGGCAACACAATTAATTTAACCAACGGCGTCAGGCTACGAACTACCCTTACGTCCGGAATGTACAAAAGCGAAACACACTGTTTAACACTCGGACAACAATATTTCACACGTCGTCTAAGTACGTGCTCACTTTTTACATGTGCCTGATTTGCATTTCATGTAATTATAGTTACCATTATTGCGAAAAATATAAATGAATGGCTTGTTTTAATAGCAAAAGTATTTCAGCTGCAAATTTCACGAGGGTGCATATTTTTGCGCCGTACGCCAAATTACGCTTTCCCTTTTGCGAACAAAATATACAGTTCTTTTTTATTTTTATTGCTGCTTTTTGTTGTTTTACTTTTCAAGCATTTGTGGTCAGACATTTTACTGAAAAAGTGTTTAAATTGAATAAACAAGCACGATTAACAAGTGTTACAGGTATTTATGTCAAATAGTTTAAACGAGACTTATCGAATTCAGATAAAATCATTGGGGATTATCAATGTGAATTTTGACAAAATAGGTCGACAGCCGATCAGATATTCACAGTTCGACAAATATTAGGAAAAAAATGTGATTGTGATGGACGGGCGTATAAAACCTTTATTGATTTTTAAAAGCGCGCGTTATTTGACTGCATTATCCATATCGCGAGACCACTCCCCCCCCTTCCCCCTCCCACAACCCTCTCGCTCGGCATCGAAAACGACAATGAAATTATTATTACAATTATGACTGAATCTTTTCAGCCTTATTCTTTATCCGGCGTCAAAAACACGATTTTTATGAAGAAAAAGCGTTCGATGGAAACGCGATAACATTTTTTTGCGCCTTCCGATGAAAGTTTGGCCGAAGTTTCGGCGCACGAATATTATACGGAACGGGTGTTCAATAGTTTTGAGTTAGACGTCACGGTAGAACGATTTGCTAGGCAAAACGTTGCGACTAACAGTAATCCCCCGATAATTAGATCGACTAATCAAGCAGCGCTGTCAAAGAGTTCTACTCCCTTTCGTGCTGAATCGCGTCATCGACTTAAGCCTGATTACCAAGGACGCAGCAATATTTCTCGCCTTACCTGAGTTCGATATGCGTGATAAAGTTTATTAACCTGCCTTCGACTTTCTCAGACTGCATTCACCCTCCAATCCTATTCGTAACCCTTTCAGCTAACGTTTCGAAGTTGTGACACGTAAATAATGATTGATTACTATCGCACATTCGACCTTTAATGTCACAGCTCACAATTTGATTTCAGTGACATTTAATTATCGTGCATTTACATCGTATTCGACGATAAAAACTGTCAACAACTTTGAATCCAGTGCTATTGTTCATATTCAAACTAAGTTTACATCTGCCGTAATTAATAATAATGAAATCGATTAAACCCCGCAAATAGATGATTCTCAATTTTCCATTGTATGTATTTGAAAACTTTAATACATAATAAAGATTTTCACGTTCCTTTGGTATTTATTTAAGAGAAATTTATTAGTATATTCTATTAAATTTTATAATAATTTGGGAATTTAAAAGTAAAATATTTTTCTGGCTTGTAGAATAAAAATCTTGTTTTGGTGTCCAATGACTGATTTATAAGTAAACACTATATTGAAAAGCTCGCACGTGCATGCATCGATGTTAAACATTCAAATTAAAAAGCTTCATTCGGTGTAAATGGAAATTGGCGTCAAAATATTTTACATTCAAATAACTCATACTTATCGTGCAATAAATATAATAATGTGAGAAAATATTTTGTACTCATTTTTGAAAATCGTTTCGTGGAAAAGTGTCGTTTCAATAAAGGCAGTCTCATTTTCATTTGACTGACCTCAGAATATATAACTGACAACCGATAGTAGATAGTTTGCATATCTAGAGGGGTTACTTGAAAGATTTTTCTTGCAGTGGCCCGACACCCTTGCAGAGATACAATAACGGAAAGAAGGAGGGTGCACTCGTCGAACTCATGCGTGACATTTTAAGATTAATGTCACGTAAAATTTCGCGCGAAAAGTTTTCATTGAAATAACAAATAATGTTATTTATTATTCATGGTTGATTCATTGTTACAAGTATTGAAAAAAGCGTACCCAATGTCAGAGTCAAGCGTAACGATTAAATACATTTAAATGCCGTCAGATTTAATAATTAAATCGAGTTTGGTTGATTATAATTGTTTTACAAATTTCTGCAAATAAACAGAAAAGGATACTGCCGGTAATAATCCGAGTAATGTACACAAATGTAACGTATCATTATATACATATATATATATACATATATATATATATATATAACGTTACAAATGTTACCGTCTTGCTACTACCTGATTGTAATTACTTTGCCGGAAAATGTCGAAGTCTTTGTCTGTCCGTTCATTCGAAATCGAAAGCAAAGTAAAAGGACCAAGTTTAATTAACGATACCAGCAGCATCATTGTTCAGTGTTCTCTTTGAGTTCCACGAAGACAATAGAACAAGGGAAGGATGCTGTAGTCCTTCTATATTCCAAAGTTTTCGTCATTTTCACTCCAAACGTTTCAGCTGCGCACGTTGTTCGAGAAGAATTTGATTTCCTTGTTCCGATTCGAATGATTAGTTGCCGCTTCTTTTAGCTCATTGCCAAGAATAACAGTGGACATTAATGTTCCGCTTCGCTTTCGGGAAAAAGTTGCTGTCGAAAAAGACAACACCGAGGATAAACGTGAGATAAAACATGCAGTGAAATCGGATGAAGAAAAGGTGCCGAGTATGAGGGAAAACTTCCAAGAATTGTCTTTCTGAATAAGAGGTTTGTTTGGTAAAAAAAAAAAAAAAAAAAAACTTCCCGGTTAAGGGTGAAATTGCACTGGTCCGCACAAGCCGCCTCGCTTTTTGGACGTCTTTCTTCTGGAAAGCCGCATTGCCTTTCCTCTCTTTTACCTCACGTCGCAACCCCGGACCTTGCTGTACCTTAGTTTGTATAAACAAGCGGATTTCCAGCTCAATCGAGGCACGTTGTAAAGGAAAAGCTTGACTATCTCGAGTGCCGGTCGGGACACTACTTATATGTACGTCTTCAATAGTTTTACTACCGTCAAATGCATTAGTGCGCTGCATATTTATTATTTCGCAAGTCTCATCAAAAGTTTTCATTTATATGAAAAATATTCTCAATTTTGTGATTATGAAACTATTATTGTATACATACACATAACTAGAATAATAATTTAGCATCACTAATTCAATTCAATTAACTTATTATTCAATTATACTTTGATTTTATGTAATTTAATAAAATTTAATTCATACATATCCTAGTAAAAGTGTATTGTGGCATGCCCAGATTATAATCCAGTTCCATCCATAGATGGTTAAAAATTTTAGGCCTGTATTGTACAACATTGGCCCTAACAAGGAATGTAAGACTAACCACAATTGATGCTGCTAATTCGATTCCAACAAAAGTAAATTCTTCGCTGGTTAACCGCGCAAACTTAATGATAAATACGTCTTGTTGTTAATAACAAAAAAATGATATATTTCAAAGTGCACCCCAAGAGACATATACAATTTCATCAGTAATGGTGACCGCAAGTCAACGTAATGTATACTAATAAATGCCTGGTGTCATATAAAGTACCCTGGTGAGATACTAAATAGTTACGCATTCTCGACCTTTACTTAGTAAACTCTCTCGAAATGCGCGAAGGGTTCTCGAAGGTGACCCGATGTCTGCGGTTGGCCGTGTCCTATAAATACTCTAACAACGGTTACACGTAGCCGGGGCCACTAAAAATGGTCGCCGTCGAATACGCATTGCCATAATTCTTATCATTGCCGGGTCGCAACAAAATTGAGAAGCTCGTTCATGCGGCAATTGTTTGATTAATTAATACAATTACTTTGGCGTGATATTGTTTCGCGAGCGCCACATGTGTTTATCGGGCTGTGAAATTGGAAACAGTCAGGACGTTAATTGATGTACAAAAACGTGATAGCTCGCGTCATTTCGGGCTGACGTATAGTACACATTTCGACCGGTGAAGGGTTATTACGGGCGCGGTTGCTCCGAAGACAGCTATTTCGGACTGGATTTAAGTTTTCATAATTCCGTAAATGCAGACGCAGGTCGATTCGACTGGAGCTCATCCCCGCTTACGCTAGCCATATATCTAATCTCAATTATTAATTAAATTTGGCGCATACAGCTGTTTTGGTTGGCGAACTTCGAAATATATTGCCAGCGATGAGTTAATTGATGCTCCCACTTACATGCCTATTTCAGCAATTTCGCAGATTTATCCCATCGGGTTTATTTAAATCGTTGTTAATAGCTACTTTTGGCTGAATTAATGAACGCGCGCTCAGCTCGCTCGGCCTTTTGAGCGGGCCATCGATTTGACTGAGCTCCGGCCGCTATTTCGACCGCGCTGATCGCTCCGCTCAGTTTTTGACTCGCCGATTCTTCTGGCCGCAATCGAACCAGCTCCAGCGCAACGCTCGCATTTGAAAAATAAGAGTCGTTAGCTGCACGTAACCGCATTCGTGAAAATAAACAGGCTTCTGATTACACACCTCGCAATTCAAATTTGCGATTCCCATCTATTCATTAACACGAAACACACTTGCCGCTCCCAATTCGAGTAATGACATTATGTTTGGAAAATTCCGAGTCAAATTGCAGGCAAATTCATTTGCCATTAATCGTAAAGTAAAAAGATTTTATCTCTATAAAGCATCTGTATATAATCAGGTTAGTATAGACGAACGAATGTGTTCAGAATATGTTGAGGCAATGTGTGATTACCTATCCTAATAAATTTTAAAACCGAATTAAAGTATGACCCTGGTTGGGTATCCAAGTTTCCTGATCGAGGCAATTTGATCACACCCTAATCAGATCCCTAAATTTAATGATTTATTTTGAATCCCAAAATGCGCGTAATGTATAATCCATTATGTACTTGTCGGCATTCAAAAAGAATCGATTGACACCAATTATCATTGACAAGGTTATTATTAATATTACAATCACTAATAATGTTACTATTATAGCTATTATTACTTTTGTTTGATGAATTTAACCGCGCGAAAGGATGGATTAATTGCGCGAGGGGTGTAACTTCGACTAATTTAATAATAAAGATTCAAACAGGTGAAAAAAATGCAGGGCGTCAATAACTTTGCTCGCATGTTGACGGGCAAATAAAACGGAAGCGAACTTGTTGCAGAAAAAGTGAGTTCCGCGCGGCTTATTGAGAAAATAAAATTTTAATTAAAAAGTGGAATGATATTAAAAGGATAAATCTTGCGGGGCTCAATTATACGCGCGAGCCATGTGAATATCTCGCAATATGCAGGACCGCCACCAACTTGCCTCGCTCTCATTTCCGTTACCTAACTTGGGATACAGGGCCATACACACTTGTCAGAGGCACGTGTGCTCGCGCCGCAGCACCCCTTCCTCCGCGTCGCCGGAAATGACGTAATAATTAATGGGCACGTATCAATTAGTCGGTGCCTACTGTGCGTTCTCGTTGCCAGTTTTAAATCGGTTCGTGTAGCTCATTACGCTTGTCCCCACTTTCGTCCTGCGACCTTTATGCAACAACCAGCACCGCAGTTCCTATTAATTACCAAAGAGTCCATCAATTATGTTCGCGGGCATGTGCGATTTTTGACACGCTAACGTATCGTCGGTCCAGATGTCGCCCTCAAAATACGATCACCGCAGCCGACATACGCGTACCTTCGCGAAAAAATACCGCGTATTTATATTTTATCCACGAGCAATTTTACAGCGTTTGCAATTTATTTTTATAATTTTAGGCTTTTGTTTTTGCATGCCTTGTAATTATAACCGAAAAATTAAAAATTTTATATACTTCTTTTGTTTTCAGCCCATGCGTAATTTCCTTTTCTCTTTTTAATTATTCGTTTAAGTTAAAATTTAACAGTCAGAATGTGAAATGTTATTATTTTCCAAGTAATTGAATTGTCTTTACAATTTGTTTATTCAAATTTTTATGGTAAAATAAATTCTTTTTGTATTTCAGCTTATGATGCTTGTAAAAATTTGATCTTTATTTATTGTAGCGGACTAAAATAGCCTCGAAGAGTTGAGACTGAATGACCGATTGACCATGCAGTCTATAATTCGAAGCCTTCACTATATACCGTAGATCTAGCAAACCGTTCCCTGTCACTAGTGGCTCGAAATACTTTCCCTTCTGTAACTGCCCCAAACTACACCTTGGTCAATCCCCTAGCTTCTGCTCCTGCCACACAGTTCGTAATTACAAGCATTCATTTCGCACTAAAAGCTGTCCAACTCGGAGCATCTACCAAACGAGCGATGCAAATGGGAGCAGTTGATTATACTTCGGACCAGTATTTTTTTCTCTTTTGCTTTTTTACCCTTTCGTTTTTTTTTTATTTTCTTTTTCAAAATTTAAATGGCAAGAGATCAATTTACGTGACTCTTTCTCGTGATGCGTTT
>JABFPN010000252.1:0-55780 GCA_022817305.1 Leptoteleia sp. ZL-2020 | reverse complement strand
TACACTCGACGCTCCCAGTTTCCACGAGCTCGAGACCGGAAACGCTCCCAGTTTCCACGGGGCGCAATTGCGCACGTGTTTAGCGCATGTATATTTTCATTGGTTATTTCTATTCGGTTGTTTCCGTTGTAACCTGCCTTAAACTGTATACAATTATTAATGAATTAAGCAAGTTTAAATTTCCCGCCATCGATATTCAGTTATTTATGGTTACACAGCAAAACGGATATAGGAACATTTCCGCTGAAAACGGGAGAGAAATTTCGTTGAAACTGGGAGCACGTTGAAACTGGGAAGGTTGAAACTGGGAGCGTCGAGTGTATTTGTCAATGAAATGCGCCATTTATTTTCATTATTTATATCACTTCAATCTACATTTTAATAAAATTTAATTATAAAACAAATAAACTTAAATCTTGTTATATTTTATTCAAGTGCAGAAAATAAATTTGACATTGACAAAACGCATTAATTAAATGTGATGCAATTACCTTCTACTCACTTTGTTGCAGTAAATCCAAGAAAAATCATTTATTAAATTTAAAAGGCCATTACTTCTTTCAGAATACAACTCAATTCGCTTGGACCAGTTAGACAATAGTATATCTTGATACGACAACGTTAAATACCGTTAATAACCATTATGCTGATCGATGCCTCGGTACTCCCGCCAAAATCGGAAAGCCAAATTGGTTCTTTTAAAGGTTACAATAACGTTAGAAACTTACGCGTCGGTCAATTTGAGAGATAAAGGAAGGGCGGGTGGACAGTTTAAAGAGAAAGAGAGGGAGCTTGAGAGAGGGCGGGCGGAGAGGGTGCCGAAACGGACAGAAAAGATGTTCGGTCGATGTTGGGTCCGGTGCTTTTGTTTAATGTGTGGGATCGGTTCTCGGGGTCCAGCGTGGCAACGCCGCGGGCCCTGCTGCTCTCGATAGACTCTCTCGGTTGACGTCGGCCAGACTCGCAACGCAGAGGGACGAGGCGGTTGGGGCGGGGGGGGAAGGGGGCCAACAATCACGAAGACTCCCTCTAACGGCAGGGAGGAGTGGGTGAAGCGAAGACGGCGCGACGAAGACGGATGATTCCCTCGCTTTTATATTGAAAATATATAGGGCATGGTTGTATGCTAAGCATCGATAACAGCGCCCTCCTCCAACAACATTATCACAGTTGTTATTGCACCGAAGCGGCCGTTAAGATGCAGATATTTCAATTTATTTCCTCGCTTTTTTGTTTATTTCTCTATCGAATTCGTTTGTTTTGTCTAACGGGCTTTAGTTTGAGATTGCTAAGATTTATATGTGTACAACTTTTAAAGGCTAAAGATTGATTTATAAGTTAAATCAACTGTACAATTTTACTAACAAAATAAAAAAATTATTATTACACAATTATAAGAGTTTTATTTTTGTTATTAAGAATTAATTTAATTATTAATTAAAAAATCTGATAAAAATTAATTTATACTTATTTAAATAACAAAATACATAAAATACACAAATAACAATAATATAAAATAACAAAAACAATGATTTGTTTAGAATTTGATATTGTATTTTCAGATTCTAAAATATTCTCTCGTTGATATTGAAGGGTGATGTTTTGGTTAAAATGAAAAACAGATTATATTATAATCCTCTATGGCAATTTACATATAAAAATATCTTTGACATGGTCATGGGCTGTAACACCACTCGTTTGAATTAGCAAAATTTCCGCCAAATATATTTTTTTATATTTAAGCACATTTAAGTATTATAAAACAGAATAAGTAATTTGAAAGATCTACAATATAATCAGTATTTAAACTATATGGAATAGAGCAATTCTTTTTTAAATATATTCCAGCCTTAATAGTACAGAATATTCTTCAATATTCTAGAAATGTTTTTCAAATATGTCCCTGACTCAACATAAATATTTACCGTATGTTTTTGGACTGTTAAAAAATATTTATCTCCCAAAAATATAAGCGGAATATTTTTAGAGTTTGACATTAGAATATTTCTTTGGTATATTTAGGACATTTTTATAATGTACCAAAAATATTCCTTGTTATTATAGAATTATAATCATAAAGCTTTCTTTATGAATTTGCTTTTCTGACTGACAACACAGTTTCTACAACTTTACAATTATTCATTGAAATTATATTAAAAAATAATGTTACTTATCAATGTGAAGAATATAATATTTTATCATTATTACAAATTAATAGATCTTGAAGTTGCTTCCAATTTAAAATATTCGATAAAATAAAACAAAAAAAACAATCAAAAGTCAAACTTCTGATTTACTAAAATGTGTGGTTCCATTAAAAAGCACCCTAACATCAATACTAAATTTCATCAATTCCGTTTTAAAATAGCTAATATGTGTGCGTTGTTCGATCTGGAAATAATTAAATTTACCTGTTATGCATTTAATAAGTAGACAATCTAGTTCGTATAAGTGAATTGTATCTAATGTAACAAGAATTTTAAGAGTGACTATCAATTACTAACAACCAGGTTCAAAGTAGAATTCATGTCCTTGCTATAAATATCGGACTTTAAGTCCATGAATAATTACTTTACATTCTCTCCGGCGTCTTTCCGTTTTACAGATAATTTTATTTTAATCAAATATAGCATTAATTCTTACAAAATTTACCAATTAATATGCTCATTCTTTAATGGCTATAATATGAATCTCTGCGAATGTCACATTGTTTTCCTTCGTTAAATTTTTCATTTAATCTTTATTTATAATTTATTCATAGTCTTACAATCTTAACGAAAATTCTTTAATATGATCTCTTTCAATGTCTGAAACATTGTAATTTAGTAAATTGAATTCCATGTGTTCTTAATTGTATCAACTTTTTCCACAAGTCCTTCGTATACAGATACTGAAATTGAAAAATAAAATAGTAGTATAGAAATTGCACACACACACATATATATACTATTTATTAATTAATAATAAATAATAGTAATAGAAATACTACAAGTATTAGAAATAATACAGTATCAGAAATATTTATAGTTAATATTCAATTAATTTTAACAAATAAGTTAGAACAATTAGTCCGTCCCCTTTTCTTTTTATATTAAAACACTTCTAAAATTAATACCATATCTTATAAAAAGATGTTATAAAAAAGCATATTGTGTAGTTATCTCATAATAAATTGACAGTAGTACAAAGCATAGCAAATATGTGGGTGTGTTTCTAAAGTATATACGGCTATTAAAACACGTTATCGTAAATTAGTATTCTATTCGCGTAATATCTTATTTAAACATATAGTTGCACTATTATTAAACTGAGAAATAATAATTTGACAAAATGTTACTCACAATAGAATATAATGTTTACGTTTAGATTGAAAAACGCGACGAAGGAAAATGATTTAACATTATTGTGTTACAAAACGTATTAGCTTTTAAAACTCTATACAATAATAAGTCTTCTCGAACAATTATTCTATAGGAATACCTAACAAAGCGTATAATTGAAGTCGTTTTTTGCAATTAAGTCATCACTATTATAAACCACAACAATAAAATATAAACAATGCTTTATACACTGAGAGAAATATATGAGTATATTTTACTAAGTGTTTTCGTAAAGTTGTGATATATTATCTTTCTTTTAAATAAATACTAATATTATTTCATATATTACGAAATCATATATTACGAATTAGCAAGATCTTGGTAATTAATAATAAAAAATTCGTAATATATGAAATAATATTAGTATTTATTTAAAAGAAAGATAATATATCACAACTTTACGAAAACACTTAGTAAAATATACTCATATATTTCTCTCAGTGTAATAATTCAAGTTCTTTATAGCGATATTTAAATCACAAACATTATAATTAATTATTAAAAATTATTGCCATTTACAGAACAATAATGATAAATTTACTTTTAAATTAATATTTTTATTAATCAAAAATATTACTTGTAATAATATAAATCACATTTAAACAGTTTGCTGCAATTAACAGGTCTATCAGAAATGTATTTATAATGATTTTAGCAATGCATTAACATTGGAAACAATTATAAAAAATAGTTCCCGAGTATAATTAAATCAGTTCTGCCACTGCTTTAATTACTACATTTAATCTTATAAATATGAACTTGGTTATTAATATTGAATGAATATTTAATTCATTATATCTGTTTTTAATGTTAATAAAAAAATGGAAGAATTAGACATACAGTTCATTAATTTAAAATGAATGTAATTAATTAGACGAACCATTGCATTTTTTTAATAACATTAATAATGCCAATGTACCGTTGGTTAAATACAAAATAAAAACAAGCCATCGTTGTTTATGAAAATGCCATCAATTGAACTTGTCATGTATTTACTGTACTCGATATTGCCATGCATTGAGATAAACATTTTTCACAGATTGTAATCTTTCTAGTGTCTACAAGAAGTACAATAAGAAATATTGTGGTATATTTATAGCTTTTCAAGCATTAAACCAAAATTTATACATTTTACACTATTTGTCAATTATGATTGGAAGATTAATAAGATCGAAATGTTTATAACATCCCTAATAATAAGAAATATTCCAAAATATTCCTATATCCGACTCAAGAAATATTAATGATACATTTCTGGAATATTAAAAGATACAAATCACCCAAGAGTATACCAGAAATATTTTTGGAGCCGGGCATTAGAATATTTCCTCGCAAGACAGATTACAATTTTTCCCATTTTTTTATCACAATGTATGTTTAAATTTTAAAAGCGCGGGTTTCGAGATCAACTATGTTTGTAATATTCAAAGGAACAAGGCCGGTGAAAATTTTGAAAACGTCCCCCCCCCCCCCCCCCTATCAACATCAAGGTCCCAAGCAACGCGTGACCAAAGGTAACAATTTTGGTTTGTTTTCAGGGAAGGAAGTGAAGCCTCAAATCATAGGTCCAGGCGTCAGGGAGATCCGTCCAAAGTTGACCAAACGTTCTCGGAACAGACAAGTCTCCATTATCCGAGTCGTGCACAGAGTCAAATAAAACGAAACAAAAAAAGAGAGAAAAAAAAAAGACCGTGGATCTTGAGTACGCGACTGTCGCGGCCCAAACAAAGAATCAGATTCAGCGATATTGATTAATATTGGAAAGTGGTGCTCTAGATCGACACCCGAGTCTCTTAAATTCCATAAATCATTGTCGAATTCCTTTATATTCACAGCATTAGAATTCCATTTCTTTTTTTTTCATCCAATTTTTGTCCATATCAAACACTGTGAGGAAACATTAATTTCAGTTAAAGGATCCTTTTAAAGCACAAAAGATTTCTTTAAATTTGTCATTGAGATAAATTGGAAACAGTTTATTTGATGTATTATATTGTTCTAATGCAATTATTATATGCAATGCACTGCACTGAAATGAATGTTATTTTGCAGGCACTATTCGTACAAGTACCTTCAATTGTATAAACATTAACGAGTTTATCATTTAAACCTATTTTAGTAGCCATCTGATAAAGGTCAATAAAACATTTCACTAGAATTATTTGTCTGACTGTCCATTTGAGGACCATCGACGAATCCAATTTTAATTTAATCGCAAACCGAAACCTCGTCGGTTTGATGTGAAGAATTAGTTTGGGCATTGTACCAATGAACTTTTGGTTCAACTTGGAGAACCTGGTAACTGAAATTTGAAACAAGCGAAAGAGTTTTGATTAGGTTTGACGGATGCGCAAAGTGGTTCCGATGAAAAGTCACCGGGGCAGAATTTCGAATAGCCGCGCCAACGCCGAGATAAATGTGCTCTAACGGCAGTGAGTTATGAATTAACGAGGAGTTGACTGATGTTGCGTGTACCTTAAGGCTCCGGCGAAGTGTCACGAGGCGAGACCTTGCGCACAATTCCAAGTAAACACAATTGTAAAATCACACAAAGTGGATACCGAAATTTCAACTCGACGAGCACGCGTAAGAGCGACGTTGGAACGCACATCGGCGGCACTACGCGATCCACCCGTACTAAATAATACAGGATTACAATTTAAATATTATATGGCCGCGTCGCGAACTTCATGAATGAAACTGAGAACGAGTTCTACCCTCCCCCGAGATTCCTGTTGCTGTCCAATTGTGGACGCTTTCTCGTGGCGCTCACGCCAATTGGCTCGCGGATGCCGTTCGTCTTTTGGAGCACGGCAATGGAGAGGGGGTCGGAGGGTGGCACTCATTGGCGGGGCAGAAACAGGACTACCAATCGTAGCGGGAAAGTCATTTATGTTTGAATCGTTAGAACAATGAAATCTTATCCAATCAAAATATTGATCTTTACAAAGGGAGGTATAATCAATCTTAAAATATTTTGACATCTATTTCTGTTGATATCATCTCCAAGTTAATTGATAGTTGTCATAAGAAATATAATAACTTGAACAATCGTTGTGATTATTTGTTAATTACTGTTTCTGTTCATAAAACTGTTCATAAAAATAAAAACAGATAATAAAAAAACCCTTCGCAAATTTACAAAAATAAAAATAAATATCTGGGAACAAAAATTAAAATTTTAAATTACTTTGGATAAAAGTACACAGGGTTTCATAAGAAAAAAAGAGCTGCTATGAAAATCCTGTGATTTTTGCAATAGAAAAATCATAAACGGGACATGAATTATCACAATACATTTTGGAACATCACAAAAATTCATGAGGGCGCATTATAAACAAATGTTTATTCTAGAAATTAAATTAGTAAGTTAAAATTATATTATTAATGTGTATTTCTTTACTATCATTAATTACATTTAAATAAAACATGAAGTAAATTTTTTAAGCTTCATACATATATAACATACAGTACTGACGCAAAAACAAAGTGTAATAAGAAAAAAAAAACGTTTCCCACTTTGTCTTATTTCAGATGACTTCCTTTCCTTCTTTATTTTCTTGTATTTTCTCCTCTTTTTTGTACCTCTGATGTAATCAACACAGCAAATATTATCCAATTCATAAATGTAGTTGACTTTAGATCTTGACCTTAAATTATAACAATGGGTGCTTTTTGAATATAACTGAGTTGTATCGTAAACTGATGATTGCTTTAATTTGTTTTCTAATATACCTTTAAAAATGATTTAAACTGATATTAAGACAATATAAAATTCAATATAATATATAATAATATAATAAGAGTATTAAATATTAACATTTCATTCAGTGCACTGCTTAAAAATTTATAAATAAGAAAAATTAATGGATAAAATGTAAAATGTAAACATATTTTACTACTTTAATTAAATTTAAAAATTTAAATGTAATTGCAAATATATTCCACGAAGAAACAAATATTATTTTAAATTTACAATGTTATATTATTTTTTCTTTCTTTTTATCATTAATAACCCTTCATTATAGGAGAATTCAAGTCAACTCTCAACTCCAAAATTGAGAAATTAGTCTGAAGCAATACTTCTGCATATTTTTAACAAAAACAAAGAACACCCTAATCAAGTAGTTAATGCTTACAGATCAAGTTAATGTCTATTTTTACACGTTACCTGATTTATTTTTCAACTTTCTAGATTTTTTTTCTTGTTTTATTTTTGGCTTAACATATTGCAAAATTGTTGCTTCATCTAACTGTTTTAAACAAACTGTTAGTTCTTTTAATTTTATTGTATTTTTATTTGAAATATTGCAATTTTGTTCACAGTCAGATTCCAAATTAAATGTTGAATAAAGATCAGGCGTTTCATTTTCTGTTGATACACTGTATATATCAACTTCATTTTTTTGGCATAATCTTATGACTTGCTGAATTGACAAGTCAATTATACTATCATTTTCATAATATTCAGAAAGAACTGGTGGATCACTATTATCAGCCCTTTGTTGTATATCATTTAATAACGAATCAAAAGGATTATAAACCTAAAAAAATATAAATGTATTATTTATAATATTAACATCACTTCTACCTATCATATTTTATTTGGTAAGAGAATAACTTAGTTGAAGAAGATATTAAATTTTGAATTGTTACAACAAGAAACCAAAAAATTATTTAATATACCATTTTAATAAATATATATAAAGAAAAATGCAAATTTATAAAAATTTTATAAATATGCTACAATCAATGTTTCATTCTATAATTTTTCTTTCTTACATTTAATAAACATCTTTATTGTTAGTGCTTCTAATTTATATTCAGATCTTAATGATAACTTTGAATAGTAATGTTAGTAACTGATAACAATAATAAGGTTCTATAGATAATAAAATTAAAACAAATTGAAAAAAATTATATTTCTATATTTTATTATATTTACTATTCCAATGAATTGACTTGTTTTTAGTTTGAATTATCAATAACAGAAATGACATTGTGTTTCATTTTAAAATATAGGTTTGTTTATATTTCTATTTATGGAAGTTTTAGGTGATATGACACATTAATAATAACTGCAATGCATTTTCCTGCAATTAATTTTAAATTTATTACAAAATAATATTTTTTTTTACTTACTAAAGTATCTTCTCTTAGAAGATTTGGCGGAGATAACATTTTGATGCACTTTACTACTATGTTGCAACGTTCTATAAAAACCAATCACATAAGTCTCTTAATGCAACACTTTTTTACATTAATCTATTACGCCAATACAGGGTCTGTAAAAGTGTGGAGATATTTAGGCCGGGGCTCGCACTTCAAATTGATAATAAAGCGTTCAAAAAACTACTGGTTCTCACTTACAAAATTCTTTCTCTGTCGTTTACATTATTATACTAATGCGAGTGACTGAGAAAGTATTGTGTAAGAGAGAACTGGTGTAGTTTTTTGAACGCCTTATTACCAGCTTCAAGTGAATACGCACTGCATTAGACGTTCCGGAAGCAACCAATCTGAACGCTGATTTTAGAACGTAAACTTAGTATCATCTATATGATTTTTATTCCATCTATGGCACAAAATTGGCGCGATTTGTTATTGCAATGAATTGTTACATATCGTAATATTCTCGCAGACAGTGTCTTTATATGACATTTAAATTGATTAGAAAATTAGAATTAAAAGAATTTATTTTAGTGACATTAGTTAAATACATTTTGTGAACATGTCTGCTGTAAATACTGGAAGATATCGGCCTGAAAAACCTGCTAAAAAGAAATTTGAACCGGGTGGACCTAAGGCTGAAATTCCTAGGTTATTATAACATTTATTATTGTATACTGCTTGCTAATTTATATTGACATTAATCATTAATAAAATAAAAGCTATTCATTAATTATAAGTTGTTGTTTTAATTATTTTTTTATAATTTATTACAGTACAGTTTATTTATTTTATACACAGTATAATATATTTATTTCATAAAATTATCATGTAGGTATTTCGTGAAATAAGTTTTTTAATTTATAGTAAAGAAAGTTGTTAAATATTTGATTTTATTAAACTGTTAAATATTTTTCAGGGAAAATACAATTGAAGGGAGAATTTATCAGTCGTATGAAAATATAAAAGGCGATGCACTGTATGGTTTTAACAGAGTGACAGATACAAAAGAAAGAATTGGATTTTTGATCAACATGCATTCAGTAATTAGAATAAACTTGTTTAATATATTTTTTATTTATTAATTAACTTATTAATATATATAAAATTGTTAATTAAAAATAAGTTTGTTGTTATAATGAAAAAGGGAAAATTAATTAATACATTAGAATACAATTTTATTGCAAGAAACTATTTTATCTTTATTACATGCGGCTAATGTTAATAATTTTATTTAATGTTCAAAAGATCAATAAACATTTCATATAATTATATATATAAATATGTAGCAAATGTGTCAATTTTTATTCAGTTTCAAATAATCAGTTGGTGATTTAGTAAACTATTGGTACATGAATTATTTTATATATTTTTATTTTTGTTATTATATTAGTATTAAAACTTATGTTTGTTGAATAGACAGATTTAGTGGATGATGAGAAACGAGTGATCTCAGGTGTAGACTTTTATTTCCTTGAGGAAGACTGCAGCAGGTTTAAAGTGTCTTTACCATATTACTCATATTTTTATATAAGATGTAAAAAAGATACATACGAAGAAGTGTCCACATATTTAATGAAAAAGTACGTCGGATTTATTGCAAAAATTGAATCAGTATTAAAGGAAGATCTTGATTTGGTAAATATTACAACTAATTCAGAATTACTTATTTGCAGTCTTGAAATAATTATAAATGTATAAATAAATTACTCTCTTAATTTTTTTTAGCCAAACCACTTGATTGGTTTAAAACAAAAATATTTAAAACTATCTTTCATAAACACTATTCATATGATGCGAGTGAGAAAGGACATATTGCATGCTGTTCGACTGAACAAAGAACGAGAAAGCAGTAATAAATTTTACAAAGCATTGTTGTCAAATATGTATAACAACTCGGACAGAAATTATGAAAGTAAACCCGATATTGATCAGTTGGACAATATTGTAGATATCAGGTCAATTTTTTTGTATATTTATCATTTTCTTTTAATTTTATTATAATGATCATTTTTTTCTAGTTTACTTATAATATATATTTTTAGTTGTATCAGATGAAATTTTATATAAGTTTAAATACTAGATTAATGATAAGTTTTGTTTCAAAAATCCAAAAAAGTTTTAATTATTCAATTATTTACACAGAGAATATGACGTGCCTCATCATATACGAGTATCTATAGATTTAGAAATATGTGTTGGTTTATGGTATAATGTAAAATCTCAAGGAACTGATCCACCAATTATAACAAAGGTTAAAGATATGATGGTGCCACCTGAACCTATAGTTTTAGCTTATGATATTGAGACAACAAAGTTGCCTCTTAAATTTCCTGATGCTAGTATGGATCAGATCATGATGATTTCATACATGATTGATGGACAAGTATGTTAAATAATCAATTTAATTCATTGAGTATATCGTATATTATATAAACTTTTGCTTATTATCTTTCCTATTTTAATTTATTTAATCAAATTGGACATATAACAATTAAATTTTATAAAATTAATTGTATTAACAACCATTTTCTACCTAATTTAACTCTATTTTGAAACAAATAATCGGATATTTATTATTAATTCATGTCTTATTTGTAATATTTTAAATATATTTATTCATCAGGGATATCTGATAACAAATCGTGAAATTATATCATCAGACATTGATGATTTCGAATACACCCCGAAACCCGAATTTGAAGGTGTATTCAAAGTTTTTAACGAACCAAATGAGAAAGCTACAATATCTCGATTTTTTGATCATATCAATCAAGTAAAGCCACACATTTTTGTAACATACAACGGTGACTTTTTTGATTGGCCATTTGTGGAAACTCGAGCAGCAGTTCATGGAATGAATATGACAGAAAGAATTGGATTTTCAAAGAACAAAGATGACGTTTATATAAGTCGTGCAGCTACGCATATGGATTGCCTTTGGTGAGCTTCCCTATTAAACTTATTGATATACAATTAAACTTGAAACATGCACAAAATTGTAATATCGAATTTCAAATTGCATGTAAAATTAATTCAATTATTAATTAAATTATAATTTTGTATTAGTTGGGTAAAACGAGATTCTTATCTTCCGGTTGGTTCTCAAAATTTAAAAGCTGTCGCGAAAGCAAAATTGAGGTATGATCCCGTCGAATTGGACCCAGAAGACATGTGTCGTTTTGCAGTTGAAGAACCAGAAATTTTAGCTAATTATTCGGTCTCTGATGCAGTGGCTACTTATTATCTTTACTATAAATATGTACACCCATTTATATTCGCCTTGTGTACAATTATTCCTGTGGAGCCTGATGAGGTAATTTTGCATAGATTTATTATAATGGATTTACTAAAAAATTCAAATATATAGATGGAAAACTCTCGGCGGGATGGGACTGGGGGGCTATATACACATATTTATATACTACATATATTTTGAAATCCTCGAAATATACGTAAAATAGATGAAATGTTGAATACAAAATGATATATAAAACTTTGAATCCAGGTGCTGCGGAAGGGGTCTGGTACTCTGTGCGAGTCTCTGCTTATGGTAGAGGCTTTCCGGGCTAATGTCATTTTTCCAAATAAGCAGGAAGCTCAACTTAACAAGTTAAAAGATGGTCACCTGCTTGACTCTGAAACCTATGTTGGTGGCCACGTAGAGGCTCTGGAATCTGGGGTATTCCGGGCTGACATCCCTTATCGATTTAAAATAGTACCGAGTGCTGTTGATGAGTTGATTAATGGCGTTGAGCGTGCTTTGAAGCACGCTATTACCGAGGAAGAAAAAATTCCGATGGATACAGTACTTAATTTTGAAGAGATTTGCGAAGAGATTCGAAGTAAACTGCAAGCTCTAAAAGCCCAGCCATTACGATTGGAGAGACCCGTAATCTATCATTTAGATGTGGGTGCCATGTATCCGAACATTATTCTGACTAATAGGCTGCAGCCTTCCGCGATGGTTGATGAAACAATTTGTGCTGCTTGTGATTATAACCGACCGAATGCTACTTGTAAAAGGAATATGGAATGGCAGTGGAGAGGAGAAGTTTGTTAGTATTAAAATAATATATGAATTCATAAATCCACAAATCCTCAAAATATATTATAATGTCACTTTTCGAATGTTTGATTGACACATTTAAGCTTTGTAATTAGATGAAAATATTCTTTTATGTTTTGTAAAAATTTATCATTCATGTTTTATACTATCTAATAAATATATAATGCAGAGGCTACACTCATCTAGAAACCTTAAATAACAATAGTATGTTTACATTTACCATTTAAAAAAATATGCGTTAGCTATTCCAACGCTCAAAAGTATGTAGATAACAAATTTTCTTAGCATTTAATGACAACAAAATTAAATTGAACTTAATTAAAAGTAGAATATAAAATTTTACTTGTTATTTTTATATCTTTTCTTTTAAGTAATCGCAAATTTGGGAGAGTATCAAAGAGTCCAACAACAATTGGAAACGGAAAAATTTCCACCACAATATCCAAATGGACCACGTAGAGCATTTTATCAGCTCTCGAAGCAAGAACAGGCCCACTATCAAAAAACCCGACTTTCAGAATATTGCAGAAAGGTGTATAAAAAGGTGAAGAACACTGTAACGGAAATCCGCACGCAAACTATTTGTCAGAGAGAAAATTCGTTTTACGTTGACACGGTGCGAGCCTTCAGAGACAGGCGGTACGAGTACAAGGGAATGACGAAAGTCGCGAAGAAGCAGGTGGCTGAGGCGATCGCTAGAAACGACGCGGCTGAAATCAAAATCGCCAAAAGCAAAGAAGTCTTATACGACTCATTGCAACTCGCGCATAAATGTATTCTAAATTCATTTTACGGCTACGTTATGAGGAAAGGGTAATGTCAACAACTTGCATTTATATTTATAATAAAAAACTATTTTTGTTCTGGAGTTTGCAAAATATTACTTTCATGTTACTTATTCGTTGTTCTTATGCGTTTTAAATTGCTTTATAGGTCTCGATGGTTCAGCATGGAAATGGGAGGCGTTGTATGTCACACAGGTGCAAACATCATTATGAAAGCACGAGAAATCATTGAAAATGTTGGACGGCCGTTAGAATTGGACACTGATGGTATTTGGTGTATTCTACCAGTCTCTTTCCCAGATAATGTAATTTTAAAAACCACTCATCCAAAAAAGAAGGAAGTTACCATATCATATCCAAATGCCATTCTTAATTATATGGTCAAAGTACGCAGTTTCAAATCGATATATTATAAAAATATTTCTTATGTTGTTACAATAATTTTAAATATGATAAAAACATCGAAATTCATATTTCAATTATTCGAATTAAATTATAATTTTTTTTTCAATTTAGGACCAATTCACGAACCATGCTTATCACAAACTTGTAGATCGTGAAAATTTGCGTTACGAAATTTGCAGTGAAAATTCAATATTTTTTGAAGTCGATGGACCTTATTTAGCAATGGTTTTACCAGCCTCGAAAGAGGAAGGTAAAAAGTTAAAGAAGAGATACGCCGTGTTCAACTTTGACGGAACATTAGCCGAACTCAAAGGTTTTGAGGTAAAACGTCGTGGAGAGTTGCAACTCATTAAACTTTTCCAATCCTCGGTTTTCGATTCATTCCTTAAAGGGAAAACCCTGGAGGAATGTTACGCTTCTGTCGCATCTGTCGCTAATCACTGGCTGGACATTCTGCATACGAAAGTAAGTGTTTAAAATTTGATGTATCTTTTAAACTAAAATTTAAATATTCACCCTTACAAGTATATGACGACATCTAATGATAGATCAAATATCAATTGTGTAAAAATAAGAAAAATTATACAACTAAAAATAAGTTTATTTAACTCTGGGAAATTTATTTTTGTTTAGGGAAAAAACTTGTCAGATTCAGAACTGTTCGAATTGATTTCGGAAAATAAGTCATTGTCTAGACAATTGGACGATTATGGTGGACAAAAGTCTACTTCAATTTCCACTGCGAAAAGATTAGCCGAATTTTTAGGCGACCAAATGATCAAAGATAAAGGTTTGGCTTGTAAATATATCATATCAAAAAAACCCGAAGGTGCACCTGTTACAGAAAGGTAATGTTAATTTTTTCAATACTTATTAATGAAGTGAAAATTAAAAGTTAAAATTAAAAAAGAATTTTATTTTAATTTTAAAAAGTAAAAAGTAATTTTTTTATTTCAATAAATTTATCTTAAAATGTTATACTTAGTTCCTGTTAATAACAGTGGTGTATTAAAATGAATTTAATTTGCAGAGCAATCCCTTTAGCAATATTTCAGTCAGAACCAAGCGTGACAAAACATTATTTACGAAAATGGTTAAAAGATCCTAGCATTGACAACTTCGATCTCAGAACTATTTTGGATTGGAGTTATTATTTAGAAAGATTAGGAAATACAATTCAAAAAATTATCACTATTCCAGCAGCTATGCAAGGGGTAAAAAAAAACAAAATAAATTAATTACATCAAGCTTGAGGCCATGATCATTATTAATATACCATACATCTTAACATTTTTTATAGATTGCAAATCCAGTTCCTAGAGTAAGACATCCTGATTGGCTACACAAAAAACTACTGGAAAAATCCGATTCAAATCGTCAGCAAAAAATATCTGACATCTTTCAAGTTACTCATAAAACTAAAACGAATTATGATAAATCAAATTCAATAGAAATTCAGGACATCGAAGACAGTGCAGGACCAAATTCAAATTCACGTTTTGGAATTCCAATATCTACATACAACAAAAGGAAGAGAAGCGAAATTGAAGAGGCAGAAGATGAAACTATGAAAACATGGAAGGATGTCTTGGGCGATCCTCCACCAATGGGAAATTCAAAAGTATGAGTTTGAAGAAAAAATCTTAAACAATGATAAAAGACTATAATTTTCCACAAGAATTTTAATATTTCTCGTGAAATGATAAGTTAAAAATCAAGGAAGAAAATAAAAATCAACAGTTTAAGAAATGAATAAATTAAAATTAATGAATTTGAAAAATCATTTAAAATTAATCATTGATTTAAACATTGTGTTTCTTGCTTTTAGGAAGAATTTCAAGCCTGGTTGGCTTTCCACAAGAAAAAGTGGAAATTTCAGATAAAACAAAGAGGTCCAAAACAGCCGAAAAGTAAAAGAAATAAAACTGATAGTCATCATGAGAGCATGGTCGTTACGAATCACAATATTGCAAGGACTTTTAATCCAACAACTTTGTCAGGATTTCTTCGGCAAGCGCAGAGAAAATTGATTCGGCTGCCTTGGCAAATTATTCAGGTAATAGATTTTGTTATTAATATTTGTCATTGATTATAAGTAAATTCTAAATGCAAATAAACTTTTTTTTAGTTGGTCGCTACAAATGACCAAGGAATTTTCAAAGCCTGGATTCTTGTCGAGCACGAATTGCATCAGGTACGAATTGAAATTCCTCGCATTTTTTACGTTAATTCCCGCAAAGATCGACCAGAACCGACAGAAAATGACCTTTGGGTAAAGTGTCCTGGAAAAATTTTGCCACGTTCGAGACCAGTGTATCATCTTTTTAAATATACATGCTCAGAGTTTAAATTTCAAAAATATAACCAGTAAGTAAAACTGATAATTTATTATACATGTACAGTACATGATATTTATTATACAAATTATATATTATTTGTTAAATGCCGCTTGGTCAATTTTTCAACAAAATTTATCGTTACAAATTTTATAATTCGAGTAAAAAATAAAATATACAAATTATAATTCTTCTCATAATTTCAAAAAGGGTAATTTATATAAACAGTATCGGTTAAAATTTATTATTAAAGTAAAATAAACAAGAAAATAAATCAAGTCTATAATAACTGTATTAATTCCCTAATAAATAGTATTATATTATAAGGAATAAACGAAATTAAACATATATATTTAAATAATTATTTCACTATTCGACAACTTTGATATACAAAATTTACAAATAGAAAATTTGTACAATAATTAATTATTAAATTTATCATTTTCAGGTCACTATTAGATGATTTAAATAAACCAGACGTTGAGGGAATTTATGAGACTCAAATGACTCTTGAATTTCGTGCAATCTTAGCATTAGGTTGTATCTGCAAAGTAAGAAATAACTTTAATGCACCAAATACAGATACTTTTCACATGAATGACTTGGAGTACAGGAATATAACTGATAATTTGAGTTATTTAAAAGAAGTGAGCAATTTATTTACACTTATTAAATTAATTATTTACAATAAAATAATATTCTTGTTTCATAATGATAAGTAATAGTTTGAAATGATAATTTCTTTTAATTATATAAAACAGTTATCTTAAAAGAATTAAATTTGTTATACAAAATTGGAAATTTTGTTATACAAATTTCTATTATTAATACACTATATTTAATTATGTAGGAAGGATTACTGAAATACATTTTTCTATATCAACACTGGTCATCAAATCATCAAAGATCAGTTTGGGGTTTATTTTTAACTCCAACAAAAAAGGCTTACATTTGTATTCAAGATAATGTTCGAACTGAAAAACAAATTCCCAATATTAATAATCTTTACTCAAATGAAAAGCAACTTGCGTAAGTTAATTTACATTTAAATACCGTAACAATTTGAATTAATTCGAATCAAATTGTTAATTAAAATAATTATTAATAACTGTTTAATAACATTTTAGAATGAAACAAGAAAACAGTGAATATGTTAAAAGTTATCCAGATTCGATGCAATTCGAAGTACAAATTTTTACGAGCGTTAAACAAGTTATACGTGTACTACAAAATGCATTGAAATCTTATAAACAGGAAATGAAGGGAGCCACTGCGATCATACTTCAAACTGCAATGGGTATAAACTCTATTTCTTACATTTAAATAAGCAACATCAATTGACAAATAAAAGTATCTATAATAAGGAAAATTAATTCATTTATTGATTAAATTAATGAAAACGAAATAATTTAAATTGAACTATAATATATTAATGTGTATATGATACTTATATAATTTCTTTATATTTACAGATAAGGAAAATTTGGTAAACGAAATGCCACAATTGAATGACTATCCAGTCATTAACACTCACATAAAAGATTTTGAAAGTTTGTACACTTCTTTGGAGTGGCAGAAAATTGGTGTAACAAAAATGTTAAGGCATTACTTCGTGAGTGATTATATTATTCAGATTATGATTAATCAAAGTAACTTCCTCCATGTTCCGATAGGCAACGTTCCTTCGGATGCCGCACTTTTTGGAGCGGATTTATTTTATGCTCGACTTCTTCATAGCAATAATTATATACTTTGGTGCTCCCCTACTGAGAAACCAGATTTTGGAGGTAGTGAAAATGATGATAACAGGTGATTTTATTATATTCTTAATGCAAGGAATTGCATGAAATTATATTCAGTTTGATATTTTTAAATAAATATAATAATTATCATACAAATTAAAATATAAAGAATATTATTTTTAACAATACTTGCGGGAAAATAGTGACTTTTCTCCCTAAAATATGGGAAACAAGTGCCTAATTTCAGACCAATGGGAAAAGTGAAAATGGAAAGAAACTAAATGACGAAAGCGAGGGTAGAAACTAGGGTTGACTAGAATCACTGGACTGGTTATTAGGCATTTTTTTTCTTCCGTTTTTTCGGCATCAAAGTCATCATTTTCTCGCATTTGTTAAAATTTAAATTAAATTTTTCATTTTTAAATGTTACCTTTTTAAATTTGAAATTAGTTAAAACGTAAAAATTTAATCAAAATTTTCCACATTCTTTTCAGATTATTGACTGATTTCGAGGAAAATTCAAGTTGTTCTATCAATAATCCTGGCACTTATGCCAGTATTTCCGTAGAATTGGAAGTCAACAGTTTGGCAGTGAATACTTTATTGCAAGCAAGTCATGTTCACGATGTAGATGGAATATCTTCTTCTACAGCGTTTATGAATAGACCACAATTGTCACTTCAGGTAATTATTTAATTTTTTAAAAAATTGAACATATTTTTTGAAAGGAGTAACAGGAAAACTGCCTTGTTTCCGTTCTATTTAGAAGACGGAAACCAGCTATTTATAGATGAGGACGAAAACTTGCTAGTTTTCAAGGAGACGTGGACAGAAACTAGTCGTTTTCCGAGTTTCTAGGGACGAAACTAGCAGGTTTCCATTCTCCTTGGAAATCTTCCAAATAGAACGGAAACAGGGCACTCTCCTTACAATTGTTAAAAAAAGTAGTATATGCACCAGGAACGGAACGACAATTAAATACTCGTACGAATTGGCCGTCTCAACTATTTTCGGACTTTGTCCTCGTTTGCCTCTCACCTGGCCAGCTTCACACTTGTCTAAAATCGCTATCGTTTCGTCTATGGTGATTAACATGACTATTGTTGGTTACGTGGCCTTAAAATACATATATTAATTTAGGAAATGGTCAGCGAAGGAAGATTACAAATTACTTTGCCATCTTATGATGAAACTGCTCTATGTGGTGCAGCTTATAAAGTGCTGAAAAGTACTATCACAAAATGGGTTCAAAGTGTTTCACAACATGGAAATATATTTGCAGATAATTTACTTATGAATTTCTACAGGTAAACTACTGCAATAATTAAATATATAGTATAAAAGATATGACACTAATAAACAATATCGTTATAGCTAATGAAACTGAAATTTCTAAAGAGTTTCGTAAACTGAAATAATAATAATAATTAAACACTTTTCTACAAAATTTGTAAAAATACTTGTATTAAAATTATTTTTTTTATTAAAGATAATGTAAAAATTGATATTAATAAGACTACATTTAAATCGCTTTCTTGTGAAAAGTGAAATGATAACAAATTTTAAGCGTAAAAGTTGTGAATTAAAGTTTTATTGTTATTAATTTAATAAATATTTATAAATCATTTTAGGTGGCTGCGCAGTCCATCATCTCTTTTATATGACCCTGCTCTTCGTCGTACGTTACACAATGACATGAAAAAATTGTTCATTCAATTGGTTGCAGAGTTTCAAAGATTTGGAGCTATTGTGGTGCACGCAAACTTTAACAAATTAGTTTTATGTACGAAAAAGCGTTCTGTTAAAGATGCGGTGGATTATATAACACACGTTGTGAAATCTATCAACGAAATTGAACTGTTTCATAGTCTTCTTATTAATTACGGAAAATGCTGGGAATACTTAGTTTGGCTTGATTCGGTATATCAATTTTTAATCAAATACTTTTGTACATTGACAATCTGTTTTATTTTAAATTTAGTTTTTTATGACCAATTAATAAAAAACTCATGTTGTTTTTCGAAACAAAACAGAAAATAAAATAAACTATGTCTTTTATTATCTAAATATTTACTAATTTTTATTCATTTTAATATAACATTTTTAGGCTAATTATGCAGGAATCAAAGGAAAGTTACCCAGCGAAATACAAGATGAAACGTGCGAAGAAGAAGAAGAGGACGAAGATGAAGAATTAGTTCAGTTTCTATTTTTATATTATTTTTAAATTGTATTTTAAAAATAGATTTTTATATTTCAATTTTTCAAATTATTACCTAAAAGGTTTATTGTATTATTTATAATTTTGAATTATTATCAATCATTTATATTATAAATATAAACAATTTCCAGGCTGGCGTTGAAATGAATTGGAATCTTATGGAGTACCTTCCAAAAGAAGGAATGTGCCAGCAGTATTTTAATACAACAATAGCTACATTTATCTATCACGTAAACAATCATATACGCGAAATCGAACCCGGAAATATGACTCCTAGGCCTCGGAAAAGACGCAACAGCACTATAAGTCAGCATAGCTTGACACAACAGTTTGGTGTTGGAGCTCTAGACGATGCTGCGGACTTTGCAAAACAACTGATTTCTGAAGAAATATCGCAAAAATTATTTCAGTAATTATATATTATGTAATTATGCAACAAACTATGTTTTACTAATGAATGAATTAATGAATAATTAAAATAATTTTTAGAATTATAGGAAAGATTCATAAAAAAGTTCCCACAAAGAAATTAAACGATGAGGAACGCGCTCGTATGAGTTTGCATTATATTAATAAGAAAGAGATAGTGCCTGCTCTTGAATTGATCAAAGCCATTTGCAAGGTATTAAAAATAAAATAATAAGAATGTTTTTATTTTATAGCTGGAAAATTTTAAGTTTTATTAAGAAAATTTAGTCTTTATAAAATTAGGGTATTTGACAAAATATCTGAAAAAAAAATTTCTTATTTCAACTTCAATTTAATTATAATAACAATTGAAGTGACCAGTATGTGGAAAGTTTTAACTATTTATCACAATCGAATGAAAATAACTTACAAATACTTACTATTGTAAAGTTATGATTATTAAGAATTTAGATAAGCGATATGTAGATCTGTAACATTTTTTTAAATGATAATTATGTGGTTTATTAGGTGTTATCCTTAGATAAAGGAATAGAAGAGGAAGTATATCGGATGAAATCAAATTTATTGAGATTGATCGGTGTTGGGCAATTCAGTGACGAAGCTGAGTGGAATGATCCTTGCATGTCATTCATTTTACCCGAAGTAGCATGTCAAGAATGCAATCATATACGTGATATTGATTTATGCAAAGACAAATATCGCAGCGAAGAAGATCGAAAGTATGTACCTTATTATTTTTTGTTACATATAATTGGGAAGAATAATTAAACAATAATAAAATATTTGAGGGTATATATATTACTAATACACTTATGTTACATCTATGGGCTGATTTCTCTTGTTACTAATTCTGACTAAAGCCGGAATTAAGTAGACGATCAGCATATCGTTACACTGAGAAAAATAATTCAGTAATTCTGGACTCTATGTGTTCCAAAATGCCAGAAAGTGTGGTAGAGAGAAATTGAAGATTTAAATTCAAAATCATTTTTTGTACATCATCGCCTGAAATCTTTATTTAATTTTTATTTTACTTATAAAATAAAAACAGAATCTTTGTATATTTTTGTTTTTTCTTTTTATCGTAACATAATTTTATTAATTAATACACTTTAATTGTAGATTATTTTGGACGTGTCCTTCGTGTCAGTCACAATACAACAACGAAGAAATTGAATATAATTTAGCAGACATACTGAATCGTAAAATGATGGCATATACGTTACAAGACTTACAGTGTGTCAAGTGCCTTGAAATTCAGATGGATAATGCAAGCAATCGATGTACTTGTTCTGGCAGTTATCGAACTGTCGTTTCAAAAGATGAAATTATTAAATTTATCAAAATTACTAAATATCTTGCAATGAAATGTGAAATGCATGTTTTAAACGAAGCACTCGACAATACTGGATTAAATGTAAATTAATTTTTTAATTATAGTAGTTATTTATTGTAAAATTGTAATGTTTTCATTATGTTTATAAAATAAAGTTTGAATTTTATTCAGAATAATTTCACAGACATTCTTTTATTATCATACTTTAAATGACAAATCAGTTTGCTGATATCAATTAATTTGTTTCTTGCAATTTACTTTTTGAAACAATAAACAAAATCCATTAAAACTTGACAGTTCATATATTGAATTAGGTTGTCACTGATGAAAACTGGGCTATATATTTAATGTTTTATTTACAGAGTTAGCAATTTTCGAGAAAACGGGAATAAACTGTAGAAACTAGTAACTAGTCATTCAATTAAAATAAAGAAAATGGAAAAATGATAATAGACTATTGGATTATTTAATATTTATTGTTTAAAAATGAATTGGTAAATTTTTAATATTATGTACAGAAATGGAAAATAAAAGGAACAAAACTTTAATTTGTTCACAAATAAAGGTTTTCACTTTGAATGACATTACTGTTTTGACATTGTAGCTTTAATATTGATTTTATTCTACAAGTGGATACCATACAATAAAATTTTTTTTCTATTTATTTTCATTGGCATTGAATATTTCTACTGTAGGCTCTGGAAAAATAAAAAAATGAAAACTATTAGTAATCACATTGAAAAATTGATATTTAGTGTTATATAATTTGATGATTGCACTTTTATATATATATATATATATATATATATACATTACCATTAAATTTAAATGTTGGAAATTGTGTCATGTCTACTCCACTATCACCACCATATTGTTTGGTAACTTTTTCAAGTTCTTGTTTCTTTAATTTGGCTACATCTGGTGCCATATCAAGTTTACCAGACCTATAAATAAATTAATACTGTTAGTTAAATCATAAACTTTTATAATTTACATATATAATAATAAAAATAATAATAATAATAATAATAATTATTTACATCTATGACATCTTATCATATAAATTTACATTATTTATGTTCAAAGTAGTTTGTAGTTCATGTGTATAACTCATACCTAACTTTAATTTAATTTACTATGCACGTTAAATAGAAATTTAATATTTTTACTTGGAAAAACATTTTATATTACAGGAAATATTATTAAGTTAAATTCTGAAATACAACAATCAACTTACGAAGATTTCTGTTTGAATTCTCGAATTTTATCAAGAAACAATTGTTGAATGGGATCACTGGCTTTGTTCAAAACAGGTGCCAATATTCCAACATTTCTGCGGAAAACTTTGGATACATCAGCAATCGCCTTCGGCCTTAACATTTTGATCCTGTTAAAAACAAAAAAAAATATACCGAATTTAACAAACGTCAATATTTTGTTAAATACTCCTTAACCATCCAACTATAGAAATTTACGAAATATAATTTGAATTTAACAATTTAAATACTTTGACGTTTCATAAAGACTATTTTAAAGTTTAATCTTTAATTAAAGGTCTTAAAATCTCATTAACAGATATCAAGGTTTTAATTCAACAATATTATAAAAATTAAACACGTATTATTATGTAATAAACATATCAAAGTAATTTGGAGGTTATGAGGGAAATAATTATTACATTTATGGTCCACAATGCTATCTTAAGTTATTGATTATTTTATCAAATAAATTAGAAGAATGAATTACAAGCAATTTGTTTTAATAAAAAATTAAGTATTTACTTACTTTTTGAATTAATGCTTCAACAGTAAATCAATCCCAGAAATAATCCACTGCTCCGAATAAATGATGGCAAACTTCAGGTTTCATAAATTTTATCTCGCAAATTAAAAGCTAACTTCAGGATTCTCCGTTTGAAATGACGTATGTCAAGTTTTCCCTCTCTTCTTAACTTGAATACTATGAAGCCAGAAATGAATCAATAAGCATTTACTTTTCGCGGAAATTTTAATATTTACATATTATTATTAATAAACAAATATATTAATTTTAAATTATAATGATATAGATATATAGGAAAATTAATTTATGCGTATTAATTAATGTAAATAAATGCGTATTAATAAATGTAAATAATTAATCATTCAGAATGATTGAAACAAATAATCAAACTTAAATAAAATAACTAAATGTTATGCATTAAATGAAATTTGTGTTCAATTATATATATATAATTGAAAAAAGAACAAATACTGTTCAATTGTTCAACAACGAGAACAAATAAAAATGTCATCTCTTTTAATGAGTTGAAGGCAAATATTAATACAAAAAAATAACTGACTAAATTTGATTGCAATTTTAAAGTAAAAGTTTAAACCCAATAATACTGCAATGTGGCTATTACATTTAATAAAGCCATGGTTTATGTTCCAGGTAAATAATTTTATAATATAAAAAACTAAAATTTATAATTACACTCATTTTTTTTAAAATTAAAAAAATAAAATTTGCTAAATCTTGTTTAAAATAATGAGCAATAAGAATTTTCAGTAAAGATTAGATTATAATATGAAGCCTTACTATGAAATATTACTTTATGTAATTGCACAATATTATACATTTTTCATTACTACCAGATTTTTCTTATATTTCTAACAACAAATTTCATAGTTCCACTTTCTCGATAAATATTACATATATAAACACCTGATTTACTCTTATGTGTCATAATAACAAATAATAAATAAAGTAATTATCCAATTCTAATCTTCTTAAGTCAAGTATCTTATTCATTAATTCACTAGAAAGAAGGAAACTGTAGCAATTTCAAATAAATTAACTTAATTGATAAAAAAAATTTATCGTACATTTCATTGAATTGTGAGTGGATGTATTAAGATAACCATAATCAGATAAGATAAATGTTTCTGAACGATTGTTAATTTCCTCAGTTCAAATAACAAAGTGAATTCATTACTCTAGTGGAAAATTGTGATCTGAAAAATGGAAGGACATGGTTTGTAAATTAAAATTAAACTTCAAGAAGAACAACATCTGTATTCAGTTCACTTTGCACACAAAATAACGTCATTTTGTATTTACTGAAAATTTTAGCAATAATGTTATGTTTTAGGTAAACAATATGAGTATGATCCCAATTTCAAAGGACCGCTTCAAAAAAGATCTTGCACTGATATATTTTGCCTACTTATTTTCATTGTATTTCTGGCATGTTGGGGCTCTGTTGGATATTATGGTATTATAATCTTTTTATCAAATAATACGTAATTTTAAATATAAGCATATAAATTATGTAAAATTATATAATTTCATAAAAACATTAGTTTGAAATGATTAGTTACATTAAGCAAAATTGTCAATCAATTAATGTTTGTATCTCATGTTTCTAAAATAAAATTATTTTATATATATCATAAAGAATGATGGGAAATTAGCGCGTATAAAATAATATTATATTACATAATAAGTACATAAAATAACATAAATATCTCATTTTTGTTAATTTCAATAATTAGCTATCAGAAAAGGAGACATCAGCAAATTAATAAATCCAACAAGCAGCGAGGGAAGAGCATGTGGTGTTGACTCGGAAGTGATAAATATGACATATTTAATGTTTTTCAATTTGAACGATTGTCTGTCCCTTACATCCTGTTCCGTTCAAACTGTATGTCGTGAAAGATGTCCTGATGAAAATTTCATATATATCAATTTAAAAGATCCAGCGTTCTTGGACACTATGAAAAGTAAAATGATATGCATGTTTGATGTTGATCTGTCAACAGTGTCCAGTTGGAACCAACTAGACAGTTTGGTGGAAAGCAACAAATGTGCCCAATGGTATTTGAGAAGTAAACCTGTACTTAATAGATGTTTACCCCTGAACGTCTGGGATGAGTACAAAAATGCTACAGTGACTGAAGAAAATCTAGAAAAAGCTAAATATGTCATACAACTATTAGCTGAAATTGAAAAATTTGTTAAAATGACCTTGCAGGATTTGAAAATTAGTTGGTAATGATTCTTCAAATTATTAAATTTTGAGGCTCAAGACATTACTTTATTAATTTAATATAAAAAAAGGATATTAAATAATTAGTTTTAAATATAACGATAATTATTTTAAATATCTGTTTAATATTGTTCATATTATCTGAATAATTGTTCAAAATCTTGTTACAGGTGCGTCATTATTTCAATTATGGCAGGAAGTGGAGTCATGGCTGTTATACATATTATACTCTTGAAATGCCTGGCCTTACCTTTTGTTTACATTTGTATCCTGGGAATATGTTCACTTTTAAGTTATGGTATCTACGAATTGAACAGCATTTATTTGGCATCTCGATCATCCATTTCTTTGACAGGGCTCATCGTTTGTTCTGCAATTCTTACCATCGTTGTGCTCTGCACCTTGTTTCTAAGAAAGCGAATCTACTTGGCTTGTCAACTTATCAAGGAATCAAGCACGTTAGTAAGACCCAAAAATAAAAGTAACACTTTTACATTACATAATACTTATTATTATTCAATGACTGTATTATGGTTAATATTTATGTAATATGATGATGAAATAGACCTCTGGACATAAAAGTTTTAAAACTACTTGTTTCAGAGCAGTAACGAACACATTATCAAGTCTGATTTTTCCAATTTTTCCTTGGTTGACTCAGTTGGCGGTCATTATTTTTTCTGTGACAGTTGCACTTTATCTCGCATCTATCGGTGTTCCTTTTTATCAAGTGGAAATTAACGTTGCCGGAAAATGTGACTGTCCAGAATATCTCGCTTACAACAACAAGGCAGAATGTGATCCACAAACTTTCAATGAGCAATGTAAAGAAGACGGAGGTCATTGTATTTCCGCTGGGTGTCATTTAACAGACTTTAGGAGACCTTGGTTCGTCAAATACATGCACGGCGTGAACGTCGTTGGAATCTTTTGGCTCTTCTTTTTTGTTTCAGCTTTGGGACAAATGGTACTTGCCGCAACTTTTGCTACCTGGTATTGGACCTTTCGCAAAAAAGATGTTCCATTTTTTACATTGACCGTCAGTATTTGGAGAACCTTTAGGTATATAAATATGCTCATTCCATGTTAAAAAAATCTAGCTGTGATCCCACATAGGAATTTGGCACCGGAAATCAGCTAGTTTCCTAAGTAGGTTCCTACCTTCCGGTGCCAAATTCCTGTGTAGGATCCCAGCTAGATTTTTTTAACAGGATCTGTACTGAAAAATAATAATAATAATACTTGAAATAAAATTTGTTTTAGATATCACTTAGGAACTTTAGCATTTGGCTCGTTGGTAATAACAATCTGCAATCTTATTAGAGTCATATTATATTATATCAGTAAGAAAATCAAACGGTATGGTAACAACCAAGTGGCACAAGGTATGGTAACATGCTGTAAATGTTACTTTTGGATGTTAGATCGTTTTTTGAAGTACTTAAATCGAAATGCATACATTATGTGTGCAATTCATGGAAAAGGATTTTGCCAATCCGCTAGGGATGCTTTTAATCTTTTAGTTAGGAATGTTATTCGAGTAGTTGTATTGGACAAGGTAAATGTTTATACTTTTACACATACTCTTAATTTATGTCCTACCAAAAATGAAACATATACAGTCCATATATGTTTTAACAATTTCACATAAGAAAATAAAAAATTCATATATCGACATATATGATACATGTTTTTCCTTAATATGGCCATATGTATTCGATATATGGCAATAATTGATATCCATATAAAGAAATTATTAAATGCATATATG
Source organism: Leptoteleia sp. ZL-2020 (assembly GCA_022817305.1). Classification (NCBI taxonomy): domain Eukaryota; kingdom Metazoa; phylum Arthropoda; class Insecta; order Hymenoptera; family Scelionidae; genus Leptoteleia; species Leptoteleia sp. ZL-2020. The sequence goes on along the minus strand of JABFPN010000252.1, from coordinate 28,104 downwards.
CCTAGAATACTATATCAATTATTGACATATATGGACCATGTATATCCATAATGACCATATATGGTTTAAGAAAAAACAAATGTTCAAATACGAATTTTTTATTTCCGTATACGAAATTGTTAAAATATATATGGACCATATATGTTTCATATTTATTGGTGTATATAATCCTCAATTAAATATATAATTAATTTATTAATGCAAGAGATTTCTTCATCATTAACAATTACTACTAAAAAATGTAATAACAAAGATATTAAATAAAATACAACAATTTTTTTAACATAAGAATGAACATGAAAGATTGTTTAAATATATACGTATTAATGTTGCTTAAACCGTTTAAGATTACAGATTTTATGCTGTTATTGGGAAAACTGTATATAACGTGTCTAACTGCATTTATTGCTTGGCTATTGTATGAGAAATATCAAATTCAGCCAGTTAACTATTGGTTTGTGCCAGTTAGTCTTGTGACTGTTGGATCCTATTTGGTTACTAGTGTATTTTTCTCGGTTTATTCTGCAGCAGTTGACACTTTATTCCTCTGCTTTCTTGAAGATTGTGAACGTAACGATGGCTCGGAATCCCGACCTTATTATATGAACAAAAGACTAAGGAAACTTTTACACCGATGAAAATTTTTAAACTAATATTCGTAGAAAAAATTTGCATTTTATTTTTTTTAATTATATTTATATATTTATGTATATGTGATTATTTATACACATTTTTGTAAATATTGTATTTACAAGTGTAAATAAAAAAATTTAAATTAAAAAAGATTAGTCTGTTAATATAACTCTTCCAGAATAGAATTTATAATAAATTTATATATAGAAATGAAGTTGAAAAAACAATACTCGTATTTTCATGGGTGCCAAAAGCACTTAAAAGGGGTTGGTAAATAAATAGTACCATATTTTATAGTTTTGAATAAATTCTTTATTGCCGCAAGAGCATAAGAATCTCATTAAATATCTGAAAATCTAATAATAGCTGCAAGAAGCAAATACTTTTTAATAATATTCATTTGTTTCTTATCGATTCTTTAATAATTATCTCTTTCTCTGTCCCTCCCTTCTCATAACTCGAAGCATGTTAGAGCGTTACTGATATAAATATAAAGCTGAAACCGTAGAAACGCAAGCGGCTGATAAAAGAGTGAAAAAAGGAAACGTACATTGGTATTTTGGGTAACGTACAGACACATCCTCGGGAACAAACCTAATCGCGCGTCATCCGCGCGACAACAACATTTACGTATCGAAAAAACACGTCCAAGGTATCTCTTTCTAGTTTTGGAAGAGGATACGAGTGAATTCAATGTAATCAAGTGCGCCTGTGATTGGTCTTTCCGTCTTAGGGTCAACATATGGTTTCATTCGCGCTACACAATAATCTGCCATTTCTTTTGTGAGGTTCTGCAAATCGAAAAGTAATTAGCGTTAGAGTTTAATAAATGATATCAAACGATGTCGATAACACTTGAAATATATTTATAAGAATTTATTTTCAAGCAACATAAACTATGAGACCGAAAGACAAGAATGCATTTCTGTAATGAAATAAAATTTTTCTAACGAGTGCAGAGAAACTGCCCTGTTTAGAAGATGGAAACTTGCTGGTTACCAAATAGAACGGAAACAAGGCCCTCTCCTTGCACTTGTTACAAAAAATAGTATATATGCACCAGGGACGGAGCGACGATTACAGACTCGTGTGAATTGGCCAACTTCACACTCGTCTATAATCGCTGTCGCTCTGTCCCTGGTGCATAATATACTATAACAATTTTAGAACTAAGCAGATTCGCCATTGATAAATTAAAGTCATACTAACAGCGTAAAGTTCCTCTCTTGTGACGTAAGGACGATCAGCGGCAGTGATTGCGCGGAATGCATTTTCAATCTCTTCTGAACTCTGAACGTTTTCAGTTTCCTTACTGATCATGAACGCCATATACTCTTGGAGTGATACAAAACCATCGCGGTTAGGATCAACAACATCTATAAATCATGAAACATTAAATTTAAATATTAGACAAAAATTAATTTTTCATTAACTTTCAAAGTAATATTTTCAAACCTAAAATGTTCTCAAACTCAGGATCTGGTTGCCCTTCTTCGACCATTGGCAAATCGTAACCGAGTGCACGCAAGCAGGATTTGAACTCTTGGTGGTTAAGGCGACCACTTTTGTCTTTATCAAAGTGTTTGAACATCATTGAGAATTCTTTGAGAGCATCCTCAGATACGCCAGATTGATTACGGGCCTGGATCTGTTGTTCTAAATTATGCTGCATACGCATACCAAGTTGGTCCAATTGGTCCCATTGTTGCGCCAGACCTACTGTACTGTGCTCAGTATAACGATTGTCGAGGATCAAGTGTTCCTCGAGAATTGCACCCAGGTCTTCAATTTTCTTCAAATCTTGTCTTCTGGCGCGTACTTCTTGTGTCTTTTTCTGAAAATAAAAATTATTTAAAAATCAGAATTTGTACAGTCGTGGTTATGTTAAAATAATATTTTAAGGTGTCTTCTTAATTTACCTTGGTTGCTTCTAATTGCTGTTCCAAAGAACCAGAACCTTCCATCATTGATGTTCTGTGATATAGAAAAATATATTAATGCCGTGAAAAAAATATTAAACTACCAATAAAACTGTCAGTATCCATTAATTTCAATTATTGCATGCAAATAAAATTTTACCAACCTAGTATCCGCTAGCCATTGATGGAACGCATTTGCATGCTTTGCAAATTCTTTCCTAAGTTTATCATTTTCTTCTTGTCTTTGGGCCTCCTTAGCTAATTCGACATCTCTTTCCTTGATGATTTTTTGCAAATTTTTCCATGTGTCTTCTAAAGCTTCCATCGTAAACCAGGTGTAAGGATTTGGCCCAACATTGAAGTTTTTGATCTGTTTGTTCAAAGCTGCTAATGCCTGTACAGTTTCAAATTTAAAATTTATTAACTTGCTTTTAAATTATATTAATCAATAAAGTGTTATTTTATTTCATATTTCCTCAACTGATAAATGTATGTAAATTAGTCAATAATTCACGATTATAATTACTACAAATTAGATACTTAACGGAGTAATTTTAATTTACCTGAAAATCTGCTTCTGCGGACGACAAGCTCGCCTGGAATTGCGCATGAGCTTCGCGCAATGCACGGATTTCCTCAATACTATTGCAGCGTACTGGATCAGTGAGGTCTTCTTCAGCATTTTCGAACCAGGAATTGAATGCGGACGCCTTTTTCGCGAATGTCAAATACAGTTCTTCAATTTGACGGAACTGATCCTGCATTCTCAGTAGCCGTTGTTTACGTGCGTCTGAATCAGCTAGCAACTTCTGCCATCGGTTGATCACATCTGCGTGTCGCGTCTGAATATTTGGCGTTTGTTCATGACCAGAATTTACTAGCATCTCTTTCAATGTTGTTATATTCTGAATACCTTCATGTTCGAACGCACTCAGACCTAAAATTTAAGTATTGTAATTAATAATATATGTTATATACTTATTAGTATACAGTACATACTTATGTATTAGCTTTTCAAATTCTTAATTACAATAATACAAATTGAAGAATTATAAATCATTTTCCACAGTCGAGTTACAAAATATTAAATTTTAACGTATTCTTACCCGCATCGAAAGTATCTTGTTTTGTCAACAAAGTCTGTACTGTCGATAAATCTCTCCCAAATTCTTCGGATCTAACGTGTGTTTCCTTGTCTCCTATCCAACTTTCAACCACGTCAGCCTTCCACATAAACTGCAAGTATGCGGAGTTGTCATTGAGTCGAGTCTTCCTTCTAGCTGCCAGAGCACCTAGTTGTTCAAGTTTGTTGCGCAGCTGATTGCAACGTTGCCCAATTGCGTCTGCTCTGTGATTTTCAGCTTTAATTAATTCTTCGCCAGCCTCGCATATGTCTTTGCATCTTTCTCCGTGAGCTGCAAAATCTGTCTCAAAGGCGTCGTGTTTCTTCAAAAGACCTTGTACTGCTGCCATTGTGTCGCCATAATCTTCGACTGATAAAAGTTGTTGCTTTTCTGTGATCCAAGCCTCTTCTTCTTCAACCTAAATATTGAATTTTTTAAAAACGTGAAATCATTTGTATATATATAGGATAAGGAGTGTAAGGAGGAGTGCCTTGTTTTCGTTAAGTTTGGTAACCAGCAAGTTTCCGTCCTCGTCTATAATCAGCTGGTTTCCGTCTTCTAAACAGAACGGAAACAGGGCAGTTTCCCTGCACTCGTTACAAAAATAATATTATAGCTTTTTCTTTTTTTTTACAAAAATAATACTATACCTTCGCTAAGAATTGTTGATAAGTCAAAGATTCATCTAATTTCTTTCCACGCGTTGCCGCAAGCTGTTTGAGTTCAGCCCAAGCTTGATTCAACAATTTAAGTCTTTGTTCAATTTCGGGTACACCCAGATTTGACACGTCCATGAGTTTTTCACCAGCTTCCTGCACCGCTTGAATGGCAGGCTCGTGACTTCCCAACTCCGCTTCCAGTCTTTTGTGTTTCTTTTTCAAATTTTGCACACCCGTCAAATCACGGCCATAATCGTCTGAACCCACTAACAATTTTTTCTCCTTGATCCAGGATTCCTCGTCCGCGATATCTCGGAAAAATTGATGCAAAGTATTTGCCTCGTTTAATCGGCTCTGACGGTGTGACGCCAGGTTTCGAATGCGTTCGTAACGTTCGTTGATGCTGTGTCGTTTTTCTTGGATTCCAGCTACCTCAAACTGGCCGCTTTCGATTAAAGAATCTGCTTGTGCATTCATGTCGTTGATGCGTTCTTCGTGCGCTTGAATGTCGGCTTCAACTAGTTGATGTTTCTTCATTAGATTCTGAACGGAGGCTAAGTCTTTTCCAGCATCTTCCGATGTCAAAAGAGACTCGACCTATTATAAGATGAATTGTGACAATTTTAGTTGCAGAGCCAGACTCTTAATTTTATATCGTTTATTTTTATTATTCGCAAATATAAACTAAGAATAAGAAAATTCTTTATGTTAAAATGACCACTTTACTTTTGCAAATGAAAACTGTATCAAAAGAATTTATATTTAATTTATGAAAGTGGAAATGTAATTTTAAAAATGTAAATTATTTAATAGAAATAGAATATTTATGTTGATAAAGTAAAAATATTTAAAATATCTTAAAGGAATGAAGAAAATTGAAATTACCTCGCCCAGCCAAAAGTCTAAATCTTTAACAGCAGCAATATAAGTGCGCTGTTTATTAGCCTCTTTAAGTTTCATCGACTTCTCTGTTGTTTTGTGAGTGAGATATTCCCATTGATCGGCAATCGAAGCAAGACGTTTTTGAACAGCGTCTTCTGAACCTGCGCACTGGTGTTTCTCGATTAGGTTGTTACCCATAGCCAGAACTGATTGGATTCTGTCCGCGTTAGCTGCAAGTTCTGCCTCGAAGGCCTGGTGTTTTTGGTGCTTTGATTGAATGTTGGCAGGATCTTTGTAGTTCTCTTCGGTGGCGAGTTGTAATTTCTCGGCGATCCAATTCTCCATTTCGTCGGCATCGCGAGAGAATTGTTGCAATGTCTGCGATTCACCAAGTTTCGAACGCTTTTCGATTAGAGCATCCTTCAAATGACGCCAGCGATCAAGTACCTGTGAAGGAGAATATTTAAGAATGTTTATTCTTCCGAATATAGAATCAGAATGCTAACACAAAAAATTCTTTAATTGGTGATACTTACCTGACGACGTCGTTCGTCAATTGGTTTGGCGGCATAGTGTTCAGCGGCGATAAGTTGGTCAGCCAAAGTTTGCAAAGTTCCAATTTTTTCCTCGTGCGCGTTAATGGCTTTATCAAAATCTTCGTGTTTTTTGATTAGAGCTTCAACATTGTCACTACTGTCGACAGTATCAGCGCTGCTCAGGAACGCTTCCCTGGCACTCATCCAATTTTCAGCCTGCTCACAGTCACGGCAGAACAATTGCAATTCCAAGTTTTGGTCGAGTTGCATGCGTCGCTGGATCCAAGCTTTTTCGAGTTCTTGGCGTGCTTCGGCCATTGATTCCAATTTTTCCTGAATCTCAACACTGGCATAATGACTTGACTGCAGCAACTGTTGGCCGAACATCTCAAAGGCCTGGAAAGTGCCGGCCCTTGCATCGATTTCCATTCGGTGTTCCTATGGAAAAATAGCACGATTTAAGGTCGATAATTTAACTCTAACGACACTCAAAACTATCCACAAGAAGATATATATATATAATATGTGTATATAAATATTTATAGAAGAAAAATCGCAGCAGCTTCGAACCAAAAATTTGTTATTCTTAGGCGACACTCTTAAACGAAGCATAAATGTTGAATAAGCAAAACGAGAAACTGAAGTTAATTTCATGTAAAAGTTTTACTTATTTCTTTTTTTTCTAGTTTTAATAACTTCAGTTTCTCTAACAAAAATTGGTCGTGGGACACTTTTTTAAATCATATTTTTTTACTTTATTCATATTTGTTATTTTAATTTTATATACTTTTCCTTTTTTTTTATTTTTGTTGGTAGATAATATTTACATTGAATGAATGTTGACGAATATACTATATTTTAACAAGAGCTGTTACGCAACTTGATCAAATGAAGGAGTTAAAGTAAGCGGAAGTTAATTGAATTTATGCAGGGCGGGAAATGAAATGCCGGAGATGAAGGATGATTTGTTTGACACGCTTTTTTTTACATAGAATTATATATACAATGCACAAAGTCAGTGTATATGTAAATGCACATATGTAGTTGAGTGTTGCTTTGGTGTCCCACGAGAAACGATTAGTCGAACAGAAAATAGTAAAAACATTAAACAAGTTTTGTTGGTCCATTTCCAAACACAATGATACCTCTGAAATGATTCCATACCGCGCGTCTATCTCGGCCCTGTGATTCTACAATTGTAATAATTGATGAACGAAAAGTAATTGGTAACATACCAGGAAATGTGATCTTCAGTTTCAAACGATGTTGCATTTCCATTTATAAAGTATGATTTATTTTTTGAAACTAAAATATCGTTTAATTTAATACAAATTTGTTTACTTTATTATTTTATTTTAAGGTTTTAAATAGATGTATATTAATTATTAATAAAATGAGGTGATTAAACAGTAAAAAAGTTGACTGAAGAATTTCACTCATCTTAAATTCATTCACAATGTCAAAAGTTTACTTTTTAACTTTATATCAAAGAATGAATTATTTTAATTTATGTACAACTTCAAAATCAGATTGATAATTATTTACTATTATTTCGTTAAACATAATTTTATTACTACAATAATTTTAATTTTGATTTAAATTAATTCTCAAATAATTAAGGAAATTCTCTGCTTAACAGGAAATTAAATCGATGATTTAAAACGATACATAAAAGTATATAATAAAATGCTTTTTTTATAGAAACAAAATACCAATATTTTTTACTAACTCGAATTTTTGTAATCTTTTAAGTACAAAACAATTTTAATTATAAACTGAATAATAATTGTTTTATTGCTTTGAAAATTATTGTGCAACTGTCTCAGACATAATACTTTTATACACATAAATGATTTATGTGTACAATTATGAGACAATTAACTTTGATTTACCAAATGTACGGTAATAACAGAAAAATAAAAGTTGTTTGAAAATGTTTGATCTTAAAATAGTTGTATATTAATTCTAACATTACACGTTTTCAATTAAGACAAAAACTATAAAAAATTACAAAAATTGTATTTTAAAGGAGTATAATTAAAATTTGTAAGTGTACGAGTAAATTCTGTAAATTGAAATTTTGGGAAAATTAGGTGTTATTATTTCCTTGGACAAACTTGGACAAACTTCCACAAATCATATATTATTAGTAAACATAAAATATGCAAACTACTGCATAAGGAAAACTCGTATTTAATTAAATATTTCAAGTCTTTGTAATAAATTACTTTTAATAATTTTAAAACAATTTCAGTTTAAACTGTTATTTGTATTATTAGTTAACAGCATAAGCAGAGAATCTCATTAATTTCACAGGTGTATTAATTCAACTTTCATAACTCAAATCTTAAACCCACCTGGTGTCTTTCCAAGAGAGCTTCAGCTCCAGTAACATCGGATGCCAATTCTTCCGAAGCTACCAAACCCATCATTGAATTGATCCAAGCCATCAAATCTCTGTAATCACTCAAGAAGCGCTGCAAATCATAAGAATCCAACAGCTTTTCCTTTCTGCTGTTAGCCTTAGCTGTTAGCTGGGTCCATTCCTCATTTATTTCCTTCTGTTTGGCATAAGTCTGCTCGGCCGTGTCCGGATGTGATTGCATTAATCTGTTGGCCGTCTCATCGAGTTGTTTAATTTTGTCACCTAATGCAGCCAAGTCTCTTTCCAAACCCTCGTGTTTCCTTTGCAATGCTTGAACACTTCTTAAGTCTTTTCCAAGATCATCATTATTTAATGCAGCATCCTTTTCTCGAATCCAATCTTTGGTCTCATCGACATCTCGATGGAATCTTTGAACCTCATGAGCAGAGCCTAATTGGTTGGCTCGTTCCGCAGTCAATGTTTGCAAACTTGTCCATTTTTCGTTTAGATCTTGAATCTGTGTTTGAATTTTGAGAGCTGCTTCTGTTTGACCCAGACTCATTAGTTGCACCGCGATTTCATTCATCTCGGCAAGACGCACTTCGTTGGCCTTGAGGTCTGCTTGGAAGTCGTCAAATTTCTTTTGCATCACTTCTACTTGTTCCAAGTCTTCGCCAACATCTTGTACCTGGGCGTGGTTCTCTTTATCCTTGATCCAGGTGGCGAGCTCGGCAGCTTCGCGCACCAGTACGTATGCTTTCGCAGTTTCGTTCAGCTTGTCTTGACGTTCGCGTGCCAAGCGCAAAAGATCATCGTATTGAGCCTCGATCTGGGCTTGGCGTGTCGCGATTGAACTCTGCTCTTTGGCAAGATTCTGTTGCGACGCGCTAAGACCCGCATCTGGCTCTACACATTTCACATATGCAGCTGGTACGAAACCTTGTCTGAATGAATAAACATTTTTAGTTATTACTAAAGCTGACTAATGTTTTGTAAAAGTACATCTTGTTCTTTCATTTACAGTCTTAAGGTGAAAAAATTCCACTGATAGTATTATCTCTAGGTTTGTATTTATATGTACAGACTTATCAAAAATTCTCTTTGCCTTAAAAAGTTAAGTACATTTTTATGTTTTAAGTTTAATAATATATAAACAACAATTCTGTTAAATATTGATTTGAACTGAATAATAAGTGAAATGTAGGTTAGAGCAATTGCTGTCATAAACACGATTATTGAAAATATCAAATGAAAATTTAAAACATTCAAGCCGTTCAATGGACTGAAAAGTTATAATACCTTCCGAGGAAATAATACGTCAAATAAATATCTTAAAGAATAAAATTGTTTTAGAATATAAATATTTAATTTGAATTTATTTTTATATATAATCAATAAATTCATATATAACTGGATGACTTGTTATTATATTGCATTAAACGTAACAATGTTTAATTATTGTTTTACATTAATTAACAAGAAGATTTCACATATTAATTAGGTTAAAGTTTTTGTTTTAAAGAAATCGATTCATTGTCTTAATTGCTCGCAACATTCTTCCAAAGTTTAACATCAGATAAAAGAAAAATACAATCAGAATATTCATGGAAAAACTTGGGCTTACCTGTCGTTCACCTCCACTTTCCACCAGTCCTTATTATTCGAATTCAACAGCGTCAAAGTGTCGCCCTTTTTCATAGATACTTCCCGAGGGCTCTTCTCAGTGTAATCATACAGTGCAATTACGCACTCCTTTCCAGCAATATCAATAGTCGGGGTCTCTTGTTGCCTACAGGATGCTGCCTGTTCCTTCAGTGCAGCAATAGTACTCGCAAAAGCTTCCAAATCGCTAACCAGAGCTTCGTGTTTTTTTAGCAACGCCTCAGAACTGTCCTCATCCTTTCCATAATCAGCATTCATTACGATTGGCCTCTTTTCCTTCATCCAGGATTCCGCTTCATTTGCGTCCGCGAAGTATTGATGGGCCTGAAGCGAATCGTCCAAGTCCTTTTTACGTTGACGAGCCTTTTCCTTAAGTTGCCCCCAATGTTCGTCTAAGGTTGACAATCTTTGAGTAATTTCCTCAGCCGCAAAGTGGCCATCTTGAAGCATCTTGGACCCAGCTTGACAGACTGCAGCAACTCTAGGTTCGTGATTATTGATCTCGGCCAATACTGCTTGGTGTTTCTTTTGTAAATTTTGAACACCAATAAGATCGCGACCACGATTAGTGCTCGCTGCAATTGGCTCTTTTTCACGAATCCATGCTTCTTCGTCTTCGATGTCACGGAATAGTTGTTGCACTTGTAAAGAGTCCAATAGACGCTGTTTGCGGATGCTCATGGGTCGCTCGAGAGCGGAATAACGGGCTTGCAGTTGTTCCTGTTTAGAACGGATGTTATCTGCGTCAAAGTGGCCTGATTCGACAAACTGTTCGGCTGCTTGGGCAATGCTATCGATGCGGTCAGAATGAGAACCTACGTCAGCTTCGAGAAGTGCGTGCTTCTTTTGAAGATTCTGTACGCTTGTCAAATCCTGGAAAAGTTGTTTCTACGTTCAAAGTATATAAGTAATATTGTTTATTGTGATAAATAGCATAGATAAAAGAAATTGTGTGCAAATGATAAATAATGATTATATTTTCATATAGATGATGTGATATAAGTGGTACAATGGCAAAACGTAACATAGCTTTTAATTGATAATAATTTAACATTTTATTATTAATGTGAAATTTAATGTAAATATTTTTCAAAAACAAATAAGTGATTATAGGTCAACAAGTAATTAAGATTTAATGAATATCAACTTTTGAACAAATGGATAATTAATAAAAAATACAACAATTCTTAAATAAAAAAATAAAAAATTGTTGATGCTAACCTTGCCATAGTCTTCAGACATTAATTGGCCTTCAACCTCGGATAACCATAATTCAATATCTTCGACGGTTCTATTAAATTGCTGTTGCTGCGACGCTTCTTGCAGTTTAGCCCCCTTCTTTTCTGTAGCGTGTGCTAAGCTCTCCCAAAGAGTAACGATCTCATCTATCCTATACTTGATTCTATCACTTGCATAATGTTTACTTTCAATAAGATCCTGCCCCATGGACACTAGCTCCTCCATTCTTGTCTTGTTAGCATTCAACTCTTGTTCAAAATTCTGATGTTTTTGTACTTTTCCATTTAAGTTAGTTGGATCCAGATAACTGTCATCAGTAGCAAACTTCAGCTTTTCATTTACCCATCCTTTGGTCTCGTCGCAGTCTCTTTCAAATTGTTGCAATTTAGAGGCATCCTCCAATTTTTGTTTTCTTAAAGCAGATTTTTCCAGCAATATCGAGCGTCTTTCCAGAAGCAAGTGTTTTCTTTGAGCTACGTCATCTGCAGCATAATGTTCACCTTCTATCAGTTTTCCCGCAAATTCATCAAGTGCTCGGATTTTGTCTTCCTGTGCTGCCAGAGACTTATCAAAATCTTCATGCTTCTTGATTAGAGCTTCAACACTATCCAAAGAGTCACCAAGGTCGTCATTAGCTAAGAAAGCTTCTTGCTTGGCCATCCACGCATCAGCCTGCTCAGTGTCCCTATAGAACAACTGCAAATCCATGCACTGTTCATACAAAATCCTCTTCTTCTCCCAAAGAGTTAACAATGAAGTCTTATCTTCCGCCAAGGAATCTAGTTTTCTTGCTACTTCCTCGGCAGCATAATGATTTCTATCCAGCAAATGTTTACCAGCAGCAGTGGTAGCTTCAAAACTATCTGCTCTGGCATCTATTTCTCCTTTATGTTCCTGATGACGTTCCAAAAGAGCCTCAGCTCCAGCCACATCCTTTGCCAGTTCATCCGCAGAAATAATGGCACGCATGTCATTCATCCAAGAAACTAAGTCTCTGTAATCCGCAAGAAATCTGTGCAAGTAATAAGATTCATCCAACTTTAGTCGTCTCTCTTTAGCTTTAGCGGTAAGACTTTCCCATGACTGCAAAATTTCTGCACGTTTTGCGCGGATTTGCTGTGAATGGTCAGCTTGGTGAATTCCCGCGAGTCGATCCGCTTCCATGCCGAGAGTTGCAACTTTGTCCTCTAGTGCTGCCAGATCGCGCTCTATTCCCTCATGTTTTCTTTGCAAGGTCTGAACACTCGCCAAGTCGCGGCCAAAGTCATCGGATGATAGAACTACATCCTTTTCTGCGATCCATGCCATAGTCTCGTCAGCATCGCGGTTAAAACGCTGAATTTCATGGGCGCCAAAGAGCTTTTCTTGACGCAAGATTGCAAGTTGTTTCAGGCGCAGCCAACGGTCGTTTAGATCTTCTTTTCGACGTATGATGGTATCGCGTTCTGGATGACCATCGCGCAAAAGGTTATCAGCGAGTTCATTGACTTCGGTGACTCGGTATTCTTGACTGGCCATGTCTTTTTGGAATTCATCAAATTTGCGCTGGAGTACTTCAACGTGCTCAAGGTCATCGCCGAATTCGTCAGTGGTCACAAAGGCTTCTTTGTCGTGGATCCAGAACATAACTTCGTCGCAATGACGTATGTATTGTACCAGTACAAGGGCCTGTTGTAATTTCAAACCCTTGTCGGCGAGGCGCGATAGAAGGAGCTCCCACAAACGATGTAGTTCCTCTATTATTTACAAAGGGATATATCATTTAATTAGCGTGTTTAATTAGTTTGTAAGTTTTATTTTATAATATACTTGAATATTATAAATAGATATATTAAATTACATGCTAGAAAATAACTTAATCGCGTATTACCAAGTCTTTTACGAATAACATCACTGGCAAAGTGATGTTGAGCGATCATTTCTGAGCCTGTATTATCCAATACGACGATCGCATTGGAATGTGCTGATACTTCAGCTTCGAATGCTTGATGTTTCTGAATCTTTGCTTGCAAATTGGTTGGATCTTTGTAGCTTTCATCCGAAGCTGCTTGCAACTTCTCATAAATCCATCCCTCGAGTTCATCCGCATCTCGCTTAAAATACTGCAACAACAAATATAATAATACTTGAAAAATGAAATACACATGTAACTGTTATTAAACATGAGTTTGATCAAAACCAATTTCTATGTTATTATTGAAAATCCACAATACTTTACATTATTACTAGCAGAAATTATGTCTAAAAATTAAACATTGTAACCCATTAATTATATGAATCATATTTATAAATAAAAACATTACAATACATTTTTTGATTTAAAGCCAAGTCTCATTCTAATAACAAGACATTTATTTATAAAATTTTATTAATAATGTTATTATATTATTTTTTTTCAACTTTAATCATATTGCTTATAAAGAGATTACAATATTAAAAAGATTAAACGCCACTGTTAAATATTTAGACGAATGTTTAAATAATACATATACAAATCAATGATGTTGGAATTAGAAATTAGAACAAGCTTAAAATCAATTGATAAATCACAACCAATTTAATCAAATTAAAACACTGTCAGATAACAAAATGCTATATTATGTCCAACATTCCAAACATGAGTCACGAAGCATATGACAAAGTCCATTGATGAGCTATTCTTACATAATTGTAGTATTCGACAATAAAAAAGGAATAAATTTATGACCTTTTTTTAGTATATACAACATATTAAATTATATACCCTTTGTTAAATTTAAAAACTTTGAAAAAAACATATTTAAATATGCTTTATAAATATAAAATTTAATTTCAAGTTAATTACTTTCAATTAGAAATTAATTGTCAAACTATTAATTAAATCTTAATGAAATATAAAGTAATTAAATATGTTATTCTTATCAAGTTTAATATTACCAAAAATTAAAATGATAAACATGTAAAGAAATAATATTTATATTATACATAAAAAGTATAACAAAAAAAAAACCAAGAAAAAAGAGTATTTGAATGAAACTCTTTGACTAAAGTGAGAGATGACATGATAAAATGACGCATAAAAAACTCGCATTCACATGAAGCATTGCATTTGAGTGATGACATAATAATATTTGCGTCTCTTTCTTTTCTCTAAATAAAGAAAAGGTCAAAGTGTTAAAATTGTTTTGCTTAGTTATTATTTAAATGTTGAATGAAATTTAAGAATATTATTTATAATTTAGGTTTTCTTATTTTGAGTATTCATAAATCAAATAATTTTTTTCTTGAATATATATAACCAATAAACAAAGATGAATCATGCCATTTAATTTCATAAGGGATATTTTTTTATGTTTTCAAAAAATCCTTTTTATTGTTTTGTACTTGTTTGTCTATTATACAAAAGCAATAAAAATATTGATATTATAATAATAAAAATAAAAGAAAAAATATAACAAAAAAAATCCAAGTTATTGAAAGAAATTATTAAACTTTCTTGTGGAATTTTAGTTACAACCCACGCTTTAAGAAACGCAATGAAGAAAAAGTGAAGAAAACCTCTATAATTGTACAGTCTAAAAATATCTATCAATCATGACAGACAAAATGGAAGTGAACAAACTCACTCTTAAACCAGACATTTTTTTTCCAATAATTCCTTTAACTTAATCTGTCATAAACAATGTAAATTATTAGTTTCAGTGCTGAACATTTGTGTCAGAAATACTATTTGATATTCTTTGAATTTTTATTCAAATAATTGCCCTAATATGTGCCATAAACATGTACACCATTAACTGTCACATTTAAAACAGGGGAAAAGAGAGAAAGCAATAACAATGTTAAATTGGCTCATTTTAAGTTGATGTATTCAATAAATTAAATAAAGAGAACAAATTAAAAAAATGATTAGTACAGACATGGACTGCTGTAATTCCAAATTACACTAAAAACATATATAACACATTATAAAGTTGTTTCAAAGTCTTATGTTTAAAAACTCTCAATCTCGACTGTATCATAAAGTATGTAAAACTTATTTAACAAGCATTGGCAATTAAATAAAGATTAATTAATCTAAATTCCTATCTATTAATAGATGACAGAATAATAATAGTAGCAAATATTTGATTAGTATATTAGTACAGTAATAAAATTAAATATCAATTAATCAAGTATTAATGAAAAAACAAATCACATATTAGTGGCAGATTAATTGGAATTTAATTAATAAGTCGACGGGTTAACAATTTTAGGAGCTAGGAGGATCGATAACGAAGAGAGCGATCAAAACAAGCGGAGAATTGTGCGTACCTGAAAGCGACGGGAGTCCTCGAGTTTGTCGCGTTTGTTTTTCGCCTCGGCCTTGAAGTTGTTGTACCTGCCGAGGACTTGGTCGCGTCTCTCCCGTATATCCTCCGGGTTTTCGAGGATTTTCACCTCCTTCGGCACGATCTGGTCCATGTTCTTTTATTGGCCCAATATGGCCGCGCGGGCGGGGTGTGGCTATGCTCGGCTCGCTCGCTCAGCAAAATCGATACTCTGCAGATTCGGTCGACTCGATTGCTCGCTCACACACTTGCTTTCGCTTTAACCAAACCACGACAAGTCACTGCGGATCGCCCGCGTATAGCGTAATCACAAGACCCATACGAAAAACTGCTCGTCTCGTCGGAAATCTGCAACAATCTTCCCTCGTCGCACTCCGATTCCAGACTAAATTAATCTCGCCTGCCGCTCGAGCGGAACTCGCCGCTTTCCGCTGGAAAGGGTCCCTCATTGGTCGAGGGCTAGCCCACTTTCAACACGGCTGGAAAAGTAGAATCGCGCCGTGGGACTCGCTACGGATGTCGTTGTTCAGTTCACTTGCTGACGCTCAAGGGAGAGAAAGATGAAACATTGCGTTTTCTCACGATCCGGCAGCGGGCTCTCACTAGCGGCTCTGCTAGCGGCTCTGCTAGCGGCACTCGGGAATGTCGAGAGTTATCAAGTAAATACCGTTACGAACACTTTCGTATTCCCTTCCATGGTAGGATATATTTATGGTAAGTGGTAAGATATATTTTTATTAGTTTATATATGTTGGTAGGATATATTTCTATTAGTTTATCGGGGCATGAATGTAATTGAAACAAATTGTGAATATATTAGTCTGTAATAATATGCCACTAATTATGTACATATTATACATGTACCTCTGAAATGTTTAACTGCTTCAAAGTATTAGAAATACTGCACAAATTTCTTTTACACATATCACTTAATAAAAATACAATATAATGCATTACATATATTATGAAACAAAAAAGATTTTTTAAAATAATTTTTATGAAATTTGTGGGCTTTCATCATTTTAATTGAATCAACAAGAGATTTGTGCATTAGTGATTTATTTTTGTTAATAATAAATTAAAATGCATTGAGACATTGATTATATGAACGATGCTTACAAATTATAAACTGTTATAAAAATAAAAGATCAAATTACTAAACGTCAATAGAGTAGAGGTCAAATAAAATAATACAATTACATTCTGTTTATAAATGCTTGAAATAAATGGGTCAAACTAAAAAAATATATGTATATTAAGATAAATACAAAGTAGAGTTACTTTGTTATAAAAATATATATGAAATTATAAAACCACCTCAAACTTTGATTATTGAAAAAAATATGAAATAAAGACAAATGGGTTCCCTCTTTGGAAAATAGTAATATTTAATAAACAATTTTGCAAGTCATTTAAGATAAGGCAAAGAAAAATGCCATGTTAAACGAAGGGACGACAAATCGTCCAAGTTTATTTATTTGCAGTATAATAAAATACGTAAATGCAGAATTAGCGGGTATTGGGGTTAGGAACATATCGCAATGGATGAAAATGAATGAAGGAAGACAAAAATACCACGCGTCTGACAAAGATAAGCTCGCGAAATGAAATTGGCTAATAACCTTGCGTTGTTGTTGTTGTTGTTTACGCGCAACGCAACAACACGCACAAATGTGTATTGGTTAGTGTTTGCCATTGCGTATCCGCAACATTTACAGTTGCTTAGTACGATAACCGTACTTTTTTTTCATCTTGTGGATAAAACTGAGGGAGTATTATTTATAATTGGAAAACAAAAATCTAATTAATATTATTGCTAACAGGTTTGTTATGAAATTGTATTCTTTTTAATATAACAATTTAATTTATTGTTTTTGTTAATGTTATATTTTTAGTTTGATTTGAATATTATTATTAATTAAAATAGAAAAATTTTAATTCAGCTGTTTTTTTCACGGCAATGAATTCTTTTTATAAGTAATAATAATAACTCACTTTTTTTATAGTACCAATTGAATTATTCTTCATTAAAATATTACTTTTTATGTACCCTTGTGGAAAAGAATACTGAAAAATGTTGAAAATTCAGCAGTTTGTCAGTGTTTTTAAGCATTTTTCAACATTTTTTAGCATACTTTTTCACAAGGGCAGTTATAATTAAAGGTTTAGTTATATATTATTATATTTTATATAATTATAATTTTCCAATAATTATTTGTATAACTTAGCAAACAAAATTTATTTAATAATTCTTTTAATTTTGATGTACATTTCAAGTATATTTCAAATACTTATAAATCCTTTCTCAAGTCAATGTAATTTTATCATTCAAATATTTATATGCACTTTAATGTTTAGCAAAAATATCTATTAAATTTTATTAATTATTTATTATTATGTTAAATAAAATATTTAAAAATAAATAATAATTTGAAATAAAAGTAAATTTAATGCAAAAGGATAATGCGCGATAAACATCCATATATTATCAACGGAACAAGTAGCAGTTGATATCAACAGATGGCATTAAAAAAGCTGTAAAATTCGAAAAAAAAAAAACAAAAAAAAATTCTAACCCTTTACGTATACACACGGCCATATTGGCTTTCTTCTGTTTTGTGCAAAATAATTAGATTTGCCTTGAATTTAAATATTAATAATTTAATTGTTTGCTACGATGATTTCTCGTCAAATGATTAGAAGGTTCGCAACATCTGCAATTCGTCGATCCCATTGTGAAGATCCCGGTGGTTATCCAGGCGCAGTAAGTTCATAAGAATTATATAACTGTTTATATAAATAATATTTTTATTAGTTATTATATACACTTGTTGAAAACACAAACTTATCTTTGACACATTAATCTAATTGTTTATAGTAATCCATAATTAAAGAAATTAATTATTAATTAAAAATGTTCTTTTGTTACAGAATATTCCTTTCAGTATTAATAATAGATACAAATTAACATTATACTTCACGATTTTCTGTAGCTCTGCATATACCTTTCCATTCTTAAAGACTCGTCTTCATCTATTAAGGGAATAGATCATGTAAGAATGGTATTTTAATAATTTCTGTATTCATAATTCTTTCCACTTATAAAATAGTGTTTAAAACAATTATAATTTTCAGGTCTTTGTGGCAATATTACAGGGAGCTTCAGTCATTGTTTAATACATGGTCGAAAATTAAATTGGAATCATTGTAAAAGTGCATAATAAGAAGAATCAATGATCGTTCAAAATACTGCATATGATTTATGTCAAAATGTGTATTAAATAAATCATCATATGTACATTAAATTAAACTATTTACACTTTATTGCATATTCCATCTTATTTGATATTATTTTTATCATTAAAAGTAGGTAGGAATTATCTTACAATGAGAAAAAATTACAATTATTTTTCTTTTCTGCTTTTTCTTGCCATCTTTTGATTCAACTAAAGGGTTAACAAAACACTTTTTAATATTAAGATTTTTTGGTTTCATACATTGAGTTGAAAATTCAATATACAATTATTATATTATAATAAATTTTATTATAATATTATTATTGGTTATATTATAATAAATTTTGCCTATGTGTAGCAGATCTGTTTTACATCTAAGTAAGCAGTGTACTGTAAAGAGGCACATTGTATTCTATTCAATTTAATTATTACTGACTTTGTCATTCTATACATGTTGAAATGTTTATAATGAAGTATTATAAAATAACTTACCTTTGTTTTATAATATTCATCCTGCAACTTTTGAATTATGTGTTAACTAACTAGATTTATTTGGTTTCATTTTAGGATGCTGTTTATGGAGGTGATGCTGGCAATCCTATTTCCATCAACGAAGAGTGAGTAATTTTTTTCAAGCTTTTCATTTATCTATCATTTATATATTTTTATAGTATAAAATTTGTTTAAAATGACTGAGTTATCCTGTTATGCACTTAATGTTCTGCCAATATTTTAAAAATGCCTAGAAAGAGAGAGAGAGAGATGTTTAGAATTTTTGCCTTTGACATTTTTAGCCAAAAATTGTGACCATTTGCATCAACTGAACTAGTTTTTAATCCAAAAATACCTAATTAATTTGTAATATATTAGTAAGCATCATTGAAACATTAACATAGGGCTATATAAAAAGGGAAGCATCTGTGAATCATTTTTGGTTTGCATTGATCAAGAAATAGTTTTAATTTATTATCTTATATTAGTATTCACTTTTGTTTTTATTAATTATATTATAATATTGTTTCATTTGATGCATAGTAATCTTATTTCAATTTACAAGTAAACGTTTTGATTAAACATTTTACCTTGTATTCTAAGTGGGGAATATCTGTACATAAATTTATCTCATGTGCGTGTATTTAAGATATGTACATATAATATGTACACGTAGTAAAAAGTAGAAACAATCGGGTTATATAAATAAAACAATAAGCTTCACTTTTTCAAATAGTTTTAATAATATATATTAAACGCTCAAATAAATATCTTCATATTCTAACGTGTTTATATATTGAGACTCTGCTTAATAACATTTCCATAAGATTTGTTCGTAACGAATATGTCATTTCTTATGTTGCAAAATGAAGAGTAAACAGTACAAACTTTTTCCCTTAATAATTTTATGCTTATGTGTACGTATAATTGAAAGTATATGTATCCTAATTGTATGCATACATATACCTTCACATATATGTACACAAATGGAAAGTAAAGTGTTAAAAACAATTAAAGTCACTTTTATACTTGATATATTAATAATCAGTATAAATATAAATCGACAGTCGTGATGGTAAGATTGCAGTCAAGCCACGTTACATTCATAAATTTACTTTCAAATATCTTATAGTTTACCCTAATTAATGTTAATGATTATTAAAGCATACGAGGATAATGTTTGGCAATGTGATTTAATTCAAGTTTGTTGCAGAATAAAAAAATTAGCATGTAAGATGGTGAAACGTGCAGCTTTATTTTTATTTTTAACATTATAATTCGGAATATTCAAAACTCACTATAAAAATTTTTGCTTACGATTCATTTGTAAGTGTAAAAATAGTGATATAATTTATGACGAAAAATTCATGACATTTAATGATTTATGTACTTACCGGGAGGGAAACAAATTAATTTTGTTTTTCTATTCTTTATGCTTTATATTATTCATCGGACTTTGCAAGTAAATTAAATTATTTAAGTATTTCTTTTATCATCTTCATTTATTTTTTATTATATATTAACAATTGTACCAATCGTTTACTTTTCGTCTGCTTTATTATTGACATAAAATTAGCACAAACTTGTTAATCACGGATTGTCTTAATATAATTGTCATTGAATGTGATCTCATAAAAGTGATTGCTGACTTTTGTAAACTATAATCTATCTTACCAAAATGTCACTGCTAGTGATGTTTGGGATACATCAAATTTCATTCCCTCAGTTTCACGCATTTTATTTAAAATTTTAGAATCAGATGGATTTGGATGTTCAACTACATCTAATTGATATCTTTATTTTCTAATTTATCATCTATCATTTAAATGGGCAAAATTAAATTTAAATTCAAATAAAATTAATTTTAAATTCAATACATTTTGCTCTCCACATTTAAAGACTTAATTCTTATTTTTAAACAATTAAAGTTTACTAATCACGCAATCGTACATGATTTTTGATATTTGTTTTATACTAAATGTTACTTTGTGCTAAATCGGCTTGACTCGATTATTGCTTCCACGTAATATCGAAATTCACGATTTTTGAACACATTTGTTACTTGTTAATTGATCAATCAGTGTCTCTTTCTTCTTTTTTTTTATTTTGCAACAACTTTGGAATTATAACACTGAAATTGTTTATCCGTATAAACGTCGCAAACTTGCTGAATACGCGTTAGAAAGATCTCACTGTCCTCTGTAACCCTATAATTAGTAATACCGTATTGCTGTCTCAGCTTTGGATGTCCGCAGATCAATCAGTGTGTCGTTGGCCTTAAATGCGTCAGCCCACGGGATCCGTTTCTAAAATCAAAAAAGGGCAATACAAAGCTTGAAACAGTGCGGAATATCTTATTCGCTTGCTTTACCATTCATGAATAACTTGCGTGTCTTGAAAAAAGAATGCATTGTTTTCACATAGTTCCTTTATTTATTCCTCCTCCCTCCTTCTTCTTCACTTCTTTTATCTTGCTTTCGTTGATAAAAACTGTTGCCTATTAACAAACAGCTTCCACCTCATCAAGACTCCCAAATTATTTATGAATGGTCATCAAATCGGACATTTAAATCTCGTTAGCACGTCGCACTTTCCTGCGGGCTCTTTTCATTTTTCCAGCCTCCAGTTCGAATCGTTATACCCAACTTTATTTATATGAATTTACTGTCATATCAATTTGGGAGCGGTCATGAGGTTCACAGAAACGTCTACAAAGTCGCAAAATTGTCTAACGAGATTTAACTGCAGTCGATTTTATGTCTAAGCTATGCTTTATATTACGTGTGAATTTAATATATCTTAATTGGAATATAATTGTCGTTATAAAATGAAAGTAAATTTCCCTTTTACTCGTCTCTTGACGCGACTAATTTTAGTTTCCCGATCAAGTGATTTTATTTGTTGTTGTATTGTTGTTTAAGTCGGACAGTTCGGCATAAAAAATATATGTGCTCTGAGTATACAAAGTTGCACCTCATCGTTCCTTCAAAAAGTAGAAAATTTAATTTTGATTGCGTTATTGTTTTGCTTCTTTTTGTTGTAATTGTTTATAAAAATAACGATTCGTATTTACGACTGTATATGGATACATTATAAAATGAGTTTTTAAAAATCTCGGCAATATTGCGGGACGTTATTCTATACAACTGTAAAAAATTTGTCATTGTATATGACAGCTAATAAAATCGCTTGATGGGAATTATGAGAACGAAGAGTCGTTATTAATTGCAACACCTGAGGTACACGAGGCTCTATCGTCGGGGGAGTCACAAATCACATACAAATGCGATACAAATGAAAAGCAACCCTACGCGGTGTGTATTGTACAAGTTGTACGTTGTATTGGCAGTTACTTATAGATCTTTTTCTTCTTGAAACATCCTACGAGAAGGAAGCTTTCTCTCATAATAAATTACAAAACACTTGGAAAGAGAACGTGGATAATAATAAATTAATGCATCTACATAAAATTAGTAAATCGAATAGTTGCGAATTGTATTGAATGATATGTTTACATATTTTTATATCATTGCAATTCTATGAATAATTATTGTTAAATAATTGTGATTGTTTTATTTTTTTTTTTTTCAAATAATTATTTAATGTGGTATTTGATTAATTTTCTGCCTTTAACACAAAGTCCTTTTAAATTGTAAATAGATGATAATACATTTTCAAGTTTGTGAAAATAATTAACTTTATAACACTATGTTAGAGTAAAATTAAAAGAAAAGAAATTAAGAGTAAGTGTTAACATAAAAATAATGTTAAGTTATAAAATGTTATATTTAATGAATAATAATTAAATTCATTAAAATCACACCATTTGAAGTTAGCTAAGCAACAATTGTATTAAAAATACGCGAATCAACACTTAATAAGCATTTAATTTGTATAGACTGTTTCACTTGTTTATTTGTTATTAATTAAATTAAAAACATATTAAAACAAGATTTATACATACTAAATTAATAAAATATAATTATATACTAAAATATCACAGAAGTATAAAAGAATTAATAAAAATTGTCTAGTTCATAAAATGTATATTAATTAATAATTCATCATTATTATTTTAATTATATAGCATTGATATAATTTCAATTTATTATAAAATTCGATTGTAAAATTTGCCTGATTATATAGTCATCAGTTTTTTTTTTACATAAAATTATATATAAAACTAACAATTTATTTCATATATAAAATTCAAATTTGATTAAATTATATAAGTTTCTTTATACGCGTAATTGACTAATTTCATTTATTGTCAAATGTAGACGTCATTTATTTTACCAATTTAAATAATTAACTTCTATCTTGATTTTTTTTTCAAACGGGATTAAAAATAATTGGTTTTCAAAAATGAGAATCACATTAAACAAAAAAATAAATTCAAGTTTCACTACTTATTCTTCAATTTAATATACTTGTCGTAAATGAATTATTATTGTAGCAAATAAGTGTAATGTTTGATATATTGGGTAGACAATTTGTATCAAATGTTATTATCGGTGGAACGCAAGTAATGGTGTGGTTAAAATATTTTTGCAAGTGCGAAAGTTGGAATTAAATATCATAATATATGTTAGGCCAATAGGTGTAAACGCTCGAACGAATTAAAATTATTTTGGTGAAAATTCATAATTCATAGGTATTCTTCTACGCGAGTATAATAGTTTATACTTTAACATTAACCGCACATTTACACATTGATACATCTATATATATTTTTTTTATTATAAATCTATCATTAGGTGCGTTATTTTAACGCAATGTTAAAATGGTCAACTGTTTTTTCGCAAAGATATCGCGGCGTTGGTTAAGAAAGCGATATCAGTGTTATGATAGAAAAAACTGTTTAAAAAGTTTCATGAATATATCATTTATATTTCTTATTAATAGTAACGAAAAAACGGTCGGCCCTATAATCTATATTGCAAAATGTCATTAACAAAAAAAATTTGCATACAAACGAATCACGAGGATATATTTTGATAATTTATCTATACGCGTGTGGGTGTAAAAATAATTATCTTGAATCGATGTTCGTAGAGCTTAAAAGTAAATAACTCTTCGAAGGTCCCGAATTTGTACTAAATTTTATACTTGGGTCAGATTTTTATTCCTTATTCCTTTCACTTTATCTATTATAAGTAAGAATCCGAGAATTCGAAATCGGACGCGGAAGCGCGGGAAGACCGCGTGTAAACAGAAATACCCCCACCAATAGCGCTGTCAGAGGTACCCTCTCCTGTTACAAAATCTGCAACAATTAGTGAATCTTTGGCCGCGTTAACCCCACCAGTATTTCCGCCCGTCTTCAAAGCATCCCTTTCGGCAAGCTTCTGCTTCACCTCCCGGATTTTTTCCTCTTTCTGAAAAGCAAAAACAGTTTTTCATTTTTCTAAAAATGCATCAACTTCATTTAGAAAGAATCTATTCAGAACTCCCCATCTAGAAGCCCAGATAAACAACACTTACAGCAGCAATCAACTTTTGCAATTCATCATTTTCATTCAGCAACTTTTGGTACCGTTCTTCATCTTCCTTAGAAATACCAACATCTGGATTATACTTGGACTCGGCTTTATCTTTGGGGTGTCTGATAACTTCAATCACTTTCGGCACAAAGATCAAGGCCATGCTTAGGAAACAGCAAAATATGATTGCCAGAGAAACAAAGGCGAAGCTTGCATCCTGCTGACTAGCAATGACCATGGTTACCGGAACAGTAATCAAACATAAGATCACTACATTGTAAATAGACATCCCAACGTATCTTGAATCATTAATTTGTTTGACTTTGATACTCCGAGTTTCGTAGGCTAAGAACAGACCGAAGACGAGTACGATGCATTTGTAACCGTAAATTAAACCTAAAAGATCAAGGAATTCAATGACCTACTCCTAACCACTTATTATTGTATTAATCTTCATTACGCGAAACGTTTCTTATTTTGTCAATCTACTTACCTAACCAGATTCCATTATGTTCACTCTCGCAATGCTCCAATTCCGGTCTTATCATAGCGTCATCTTCTCCAGAAATCGGAGATTTAAGGGGAAAAACTTCAATAGTTCTTTGTAAAGGATCGAGACCTTGCCAAGCTCCAAGTATTACAACATCCATCGCAAGGAGCGCACTGACCATGGTATAAAGCTTCCAAGGTTGAATCTTTTTGTGGACAGAAGATACTTTTTGTTTTGACATAAACAGCTGAAAACAAATATACAAAACTTTATTCGTAAAGTATCAAGGTTTAATCCACTTGAATAGCTTTGAATAAAATTTACTTATTGGAAAAGTAAATACATTTGTTGGAACTTGTAACCGATTTCAACTTAAATTTAATTAAGTAGAATCATGTGTTGTTATGGTAATAACCTTTGCTTGGTCGGCTTTCGTTTTAGTGGTCAATCGATGTACTCTCCAAACTTTGCTAAACATAGCACCGTAGGCCAATGTGAAGCCTATCGACAGCATCCAGGTTCTCGCTTGGCAAATTCTTGGATATTCCCACGGTTCGACAAATTTTCCATCAATGCCCAATAAAAATACTGATACAAAACAAGCAATTACTCCCACCAGCATTATAGTATTGCAAACTGGATGGGACGATAGAATAACCCTAAAAATTAATTCCGCGTTATCAGAATTTTAATTTGCCTTCATTGGACGGGAAGTTTTTAACGGTTAATCTTACCTGCGATGTCGATTCCAGATATTAAATATAATGAGCGCCAGAGCTGTGACAATTCCAATAGATGAAATAACTCCCATGCATATGAAGAGGGGCAAATAAACGGTTTTCAGAACCTTCTTTACAATGGTTCTATCTTGGGGAACTTTCCCACCTATCCATCGCTCCATATTTCGCCACGTTAGATTGTCACTTTGTGTGTCATAATATCCTAATTTAACGTATTTACCATCAATAACTTGCTCGATTTGAGTCAATGCTATTCGGTCACCTTGAGAACTAAAGGCCACGTACCCCTAAAAATAATTATTCATTATTATTTCCTCCTTTCGTTAAGTTCGGCATAATTTCATTTCTACTTAGTAATCCAATTTATCATCATTATTATAATTTACTGACCGAAACGCCAAGAAACTGCGTCGAATTTATGGCCGAATAGATTTCATCCGCTATTTCTTTGTCTGTGTAAGTAAAATTTTTCAGACTTTTTCCTAGCTTTGTGAGTTTTTCCATTGTTTTATTGAACGCTGAAATAAGATTAAGTTAAACTCATTATTGCACTGTTCGTATCGAGTACTTCTTACCATTGGCATATTTTTGAAATTAATAACAATAATGACATATTACCTAAAGCCACAGCCCAAACAGCATCATACGCCAACGGGGCTTCCTGATACCCTTCCGGGTACCTATCGTTATCGACGTCAAAGCCATCTTCCTTTAATTGCTGATTTAAGCGCTGTCTGAAGTCCGACGACGTCATTCCGCTGATGGTGGTCTCGTTGTTTTGGTTCCACATCAGAGCTTCCGTTGTCAGATGGCCCTCGGCGGCTTGCAACATCTGTTCCCTGGTGCAATTGATACCCTCTTTTTCGAGGTTAACTTCGAACCAGTTATCTTCGTACCAACCAATGAAGAACCAGACGTAGCTCTTGCCATAAAGGCTCTGCCGGTACATCTCGCAAAGGACCCTTCTCGCAGCGTCGACATAAAATAAACCGACAATGATCCTGGCATCTTGCCGTCGCAAGTTCCTAACGGCGTCCGAGGGTTCCGATAAAAAGCTCTGCCTGGTCACTATTTCAATACCGGCTTCCTTGCAGCGAGCTTCGAGATCTTCCACTGTCTAAAGTTGGACATTCAATTTATAATGGAACTGAAGAATGAAACGTTTTTAAAATTGGAATACATAAAAAAAACAGTGTTTGTAAACATTTAGAAGGACAAATTAATGAAATAATAATAATAATAATGTTTGTTTACGTCCAAAGGACATTAAAATGGATGTAAATACAAAATAAAAACAAAGTTGTTTACATTTTGTATTTTGAAAACGTTTCGTTATTCAGCACCATCAATTTATAAGAGTTCCTTTAATAATGAACGCGAAATTAGAATTGACAACAATAATAACAATGAAATTCGTAGTAAGTTTACCGAAATGAACACTTCTTCGGCTTGTTGCAAGATGGCGATACGTGACCAGCCAAACTTCTGCAACAACTTGATTCTTGTCGGATTGTGAACCGTGGCTGACGGATGGGTCCTAAATAAAGTTGGAAAACGATTTCGATCGGACAATGCTGGCGATGATGCACCGTAACAAAGCTGCAAATATTACAATTGGCCATCTGATAATAGTGTTCATTCATAAATATTAAATTATTATTAAATAAATCAGATTAATCAAGATCATAAGTAGATATATGTTATTTTATATTATATTTAATAATATTATAAATATTATGTTTTGATATAAAATACAAACCACGACCAAGTTCCACATTTTCGCAGCTTCTGCAACGGTGGTACAAACTGTGCTACACCCAGCGAGTAACATTAATTTTGGCGGCTTATTATACAACAAATTATACATTACGGAGGCACCGAGTCCTGGTTCACACTGAAAATAAATTGTTAAATGTTTTCGTATATTGGAATAAGATCAACGTAGATTCATACCAACGTAACATTTTATTGTCGACTTTATTTCGATTTTATATTAGAGAGCAAAATTTGGGTTCGCCCTTGTGAAAAAGAATGCTGAAAATGCTGAAAAACACTGAAAAACTGCTAAAGTTAAGACTTTTCAGCATTTGTCAGCATCTCTTTCCATAAGGGCGTGTCTCCCCGAAGATAGATGTATCGTTTTTTTTTTTTTGATATTAAAATCCTATAAAATTTATATATATAATATAAATTATAATAATTTATTATGCACTGAGAGAAATATACAAAGTTATCAGAACTAAATTTGTAGAGTTGTGACATATTTAGTTGTAATAACTGTAAATACAGTTGTAACAAATATAACTGCAGTCATCAGAACTATTTCCACCGCAA
>JABFPN010000251.1:0-55784 GCA_022817305.1 Leptoteleia sp. ZL-2020 | reverse complement strand
ATAGAACTGTATGCATTACATATACTTAGTTTTCCCATAAATTATTACAGTTACACCTACAGAGTACATATAGGTTCAATACCCCAGAATTTATTGATAAATATACTATTTCATTTTTCTCAGTGTATGTCACCTATATAAAATTTGTTTCATGGGTATCACTCTTTATAATGATAAATTTGTATTTACATTTCTTTTAATACAATTAATAGTGTATGTTGGTGTTTTGACCATTTAATTAAATTGTTTATAATTAATTGGTGGAGTGGAAGGTAGATGGTGCCCTCTTAAAGTGCAATCGTGAATCGTGTACAAGTTTACAGGTAGAGAATTTAGTGTAAAACATCATCTACCATCGGTTGATAAAATGAATTTCTTGCGGTATCAGAATGTACAAATAACTAAAGAACGTGCCAACAAAAGCGCTGACACGTCACGTTTCAAGTATATAAACGCGAAGCTGACGAGCAAGAAGGCTCAGCCGGACTTTCATTGCAGCGGGCGCACAAAGTGGAAAGAGCCCCAAATGAATGTAAACGCTGAAAGGTTTCAGTATTTGTGGCGACGTCAACTTATAAGACTTTACAGTACTCGTTATTGGTAATTTCCTTGGCGGTAATCAACGAAAATAAGAGACTTCGCGCGCTCGGCCAATAAAACGTGACCAAAAAATGAATAACCACCGTGCATCTGGTGGCAATTAATTCAAATTAATCGAAAATAGAGTTAAGGATTAACAATCGGGCGTCGTACGGTACCCAGAATACTGAAGCGTAAAAATTTAAATTTTTTTCGACTTTTGACAATTTTGGAAAATAACATTTGATAATACCTTTCGTTCAATTTTGGTCCACATAAAGATGAACATTTTTGGTTCACACGAAAGGTCAAAAGTACACCATAATTAAGAGATTGTTCAGCTACTCTTAATTCATTTCATTTCGAAATTTAAAATATATTTTTATGACAATATTTTATTTTATATTACATTAATTATCTGTCAATCCTATCTTAAAGAGGTTTATAATTAAATATATCAGATTTGAAATATTATTTATAATTTCTTTTATCACTGCAGTAAAATGAGTATTTATAAATGTACGTTGCATTATTGATAACGATTTGTTTATCATATTCTTATTACACCTGTAACAATATTTTGAAAACATTTCAATTTAAAATATAATCGTAAATATGATATAACAAATAGAAGGAAGAAAGTGATAAGAGTAATTAATGCCTAATCGAATGCCTAAATATATTTTGATAAAACTTATTTCAATCCACTTTTGGCAACGTCATAAATAAATTTTTTTAACGTTTTGTTTTATTCTCACCATACTCCAATATACGATATTTCTTGTAATATAATTTTCAAAATTATTGACATATATTTTTAAGTTAGTTGTAGTGTAGTCTATGCAAACAGCGATGACGATAGTTCTTTATTTTTACATGCTAAATCTGTATCTGTTCACTGACAAGCTTTTCCGTCTACATCGAAAATAACACAGAATGAAGCGCGTGATATAACAGCAGCTCGTTATTTGTCTTATCGAATTCAAAAATAAAAGTATGGTCGATTTCTTATTGAAGGAAAAAATGAACTTTTAATCAAGTTATCCCGACGTTGAATGTTGTATAAAGAATTTTATTGCAATCATGGAAGGTTTTACTTTATATGATTTCAAACATTTTAAACTTATGCTTTTAAGATAAGTTTCTTATATTATTTAAGAATTTGCATCTGAACAAATGTGAACATAAAGAGAAGAAATAATCGTTATAGTTATGGAAATAATCTGAGCAATTGTTATACGCGGGGGAAAATATTACTATACTGTAAAACAACATTGACGCAAAATCATTTTGTGAATCATTATTACTTGGCAAGTATCCAAATATTAGTAAATGTCGTACAATTTTTACTATACTGAGCATTAATAAATTTAGTAAATCTTGTATTTTTTTCACTATTAAACTTTTGTTCTTAGATTTTTCCTCTTTTACATCCAGTTTGACCTGGATTTTGACTGGATCTTTTGCTACTTATTTTGCTACTTATTTTATTTGTAATTCATATATCATATATAAATCTTATATTACATTATTTACATTCTTATTTTCTTTATATTACATATAATTATTATTTTTGCATCTCTGTTCACATTTGTACAAATGTTTAGTTTGATAATTTTCAATTATTTGTTAAAAAACTTGTTCTATTTATAACGCGTCCATGATCTTGTAACAATGAATTGAGTTATTTTATTTAAATTCGTTTTACTTTATTTTATTGTACGAGCAGAGATGATATGTGACACATTCAAGAATCACGGTGCTCTTATATCTTTGTTAACATTAACTTTATTCAGTTTGTACATAAAAAAGAATTTCAAAGTCTTGGCATTCTAACAAAATATGTGTTATAAGTTCAACGATCAAATAAGCTGTTTTCACACATGTGTGCGTGCAATTTTGCAATCTTTTTCTGTGTAGGTGTAAAAATTTACTCCCGTTATCTTTAGATTTTGCTTTTAAACTATTTATGTCATAAATTTAAATTTTTTAAATGGCAATTTCTGTAAAGATGATTAGGATTGTTAATAAACTGGGCCCATACTTATCCAAACAATCATTTACATATATGTTCAAAAACAACGTTTAAATATTGTACATACTTGTTAGTTTTCATAATTATTAAAGTATGTAAAATTTAAAATTGAAGTTTGGGGAAAATTTATAAGAATTTAAGCATATACCCCATTTACTAATAAAAGTTAGTGATTGGTTTAACATTTTTGTATTTTTTTGCAATTTTTCTTTGTACTCTTAATGTCATCACGAATAAAAAGAGATTCTTCTTCCTTTGAAAATAATTCAAATTAAATAGAAAGCAATAAACTGCAAAATTTTTATTAATTCTTTCGATAATAAATACCAATTTATTCCAAGTTCTTTAAATACTTTCTTAAATTTACACATATCTTTTTAATTTGTTTCAATGTTTATCGGAATTTTCAGATTAATGTGATAAAATTTGTTTTTATTTTGGAAACAAAAGTTAACTAGATGTTCGGGTTATTAATAAGTTAAATGAGCATTTGTGAACCCAAAAATTGTACCTTTTATTAAAATTTAATTGATTTTGAACGCGAGTAAGTTTCCGTTAATGTAGAAGATATAAAAAAGTGTATTGTAATGCAACTCCTTTCTTTTTAAAGCTGTCAAGTAAAATTAGTGTTCATTCTACATTGCCATGCCGTGGAAAGCTGACCTGCTGTACGCTAAACTGCCGGAACCTGATTGCTTTCAATTTTAATATGACAAAGCCATTCATCGATGTGAATATATGTATATGCCCGATAATAATTTCATTAATTGTTAGTAACTATAGGTATAGTTCTAATTACTGGTTATCATGAATATTAATCAATTTTTTTGTTCGGTTTGATTTCCTTAGAAAAACTGTATATAAATTGAAAATTATTTTGATACATAAATTGTTATAAAAATGGAGTTAAAACGAATGATCACCTATTGAAACTGTTTGTCGAAGATTTAATTCGAATCAAATGGTGTCAGAATATAGTCAGACATATCAAAGTTCTAAGTTTAAATCTGAATGATTCTGGAAGTTATAAATGTTTAATTTTATCGCACACTGTACCGGATACATAGTACTTATATTTGACGGTAAATTTGTCCAATCAGTTTTAATAATAATTATTATATAATTAATTTTAAAACACGTGTAGAAAATACTAGGTATAAAATATTATTCTTAATATAGTAAATTAATACAATAATAATCAACGTTATATTACAAAAGAATACAAGTACAACAGCACACATTGAACATGAGTGCCTGTCATTGCACAAATTATCAATTGTTTACATTGATGTTGCTTATAATTATCTTCACATTGCATGAAAAAAATGACTTAACTCAACATCCTGTAACAATTTTAAATGTTATATTGATATAATAATTTTGCCATAAATTATATTTCTTAATGTTATATTGTTGAGAAAAAGTTTGCACAAAAAATTACCATGATGTACTTTTATGTTCAGATTTAAAGCAATATAGCTACAGTTCATGGTAAATTTCAAGTTATAAATTGAAAATTGAACATGTTGAAGATTTACACCTATATATACCAGATAAAATGAAATTTTATCTGGACCACAGCAAATACTATTGATTGTAAGACAAAGATCTTATAATGTTTCATATCTCGCAAGAAAGCTATTGCAATTTTGAAGGAAAAGTTTGTTTTAATGCTGTCAAGTTATCCACTGTTTTGACATTTAATTAGAAACTAAACTGATTTTCATAACATTTGGTGGTATTTAAGAAACCAAATTCAATCAACATTTATATGAACATTTTATAAACTGTCAAAACCATATATTACTTTATCAAAGCTCTAAATGTATAATTAAACCAAGTTATATTATGATTAGACAAAATTGTAACAAAGGAATCAGCAAAGATCTGAACTTGAATTTTCATTAAAATCAATTTGAAAAATATGGACTCTCGGGTCATAAGATTTTTATACATACCTTTGTTTTTCAAACTTTTATAATTATAATTGGAGAAAATTGAAGATTTCTTTATAAAATATAACATAGTATACACCCAGTCATATTGAACGACTAAATATTTGTCATACATCAAACTGTGTTACAGGTGTACCACACATACACTGTTCTTAATGGATGTTTTTATAATATTTTTAGAGTAGAGGTTAATGTTCTTTGAGATTGTCATTTAATGGATTTCAAAAAAAGAATTTCTCAATTCTTGCTTATTTATTATACATATTTATATTTCCACATAATGCAGCCATACTTTTGTCAATTTCAACAAAAAAACAAAAACACAACGAGAAAGATAAGACGGTGGAAATGGAGAAATAAATTTACATTCAGTTCCATTATAAAAACAAACTATGCAAATTTAGAAATAACCTTGCACCAATAAATGCGCTTAATTTCAGTTTACTGCAAACTAGAAGGAAATTTTAGATCATTATCTATCAAAATTTATTTGTAAAATTAATTAAATTATCATTGACAACAGTAAAAGAACTATTATGTTCTGAAAATGAGTATAATTTTGTAAACATTTACTTTCACTTCAATATTAAAATTATAGCTACATTATTATTCAAATAACCAGCAAGTAAATTGAATTAACATCTCAACGAGGCATTATAAAAATAAAACTTCATAGTTCAAACATATTTATTATTTCAAATGTAACCGTTACGCACGTTGTTCGTATCATCAGCAAAGAATAAAACTTATTTACGATAAGTAATACTTTTCTATATAACATGGCAATAATAAACCAAGACATGCAAAACAAATACTTTGCCAGTTCCAATAAACACCTATATCAATAATTAATTACCAGTTTAACATTCAAGAGTTGCAAAAGTAGTTGGAAATTCAATTAAACTAAGATAAAATTGAAATAGCTATATGTCAATAGTTACATTATGTCAAAAAATAAAAATAATTATACATAATATAGTTGCATTAAGCTATATTAAGTATATATGTGTATATATATAATATATAAGTTCATAGTTCACCATGACAAAAGTTAAATTTGTTTGGATGATAATTTATCTAATCAGAAAAATGTCATATTTGTACATTTACACCTTGTTGTATATGCAGTTAACCTCTGTGGACATTTATTAAATTAAAAAAGGATAGACAATTCTCTATATGTAAGTGCAACCTTTTTTAATTTAAGGAATTGTATAAGCTGGAACATGCCACTCTACATCATTGACGAAAACATATGATGAATTAAGAAAAAAAAACCATAGAAAACAAAAAGCTAAAAGAGTTACCTCTTGAATTTTATAACTCGTACGTATGGTTTTCCTTCGTGTGGTGGTGATTTCGTAAGTTTCCTCAACGGTCGGCGCCTCATCATCGCTCGTCGGCGATGTGACGGACGGGACAACAGCGTCCATCACTTCCATCCTCGCTCTGTTAAAACACCCCCTTAAACACGCAGTCGAACTTGGCTTTCGTTTTTCCGCTAGAACGACGCAGTACAAAACTTATTAACGGATATTGCCCTGTACTGCGGCGCTTTCCTCGGTGTACCAAAACGACGAACAATTTGGTAACACTTTTTCCGATGTATCAACACTAAACGCTCTTCACACGTCCACCACGTTTCGTCGAAACTATTCCGGGATGGAACCGTACGTTACCGAGATACCGGCCAAACTAACCAGTAACAAGGCACGTTCTCGAAATGATTCGAGCGAATGAATGTTCAAACGTGCGCACACTAAAATAGATTTTCATTTTTTCCGTAAATGAGTCGACGCTTTGAGACATTGAACCAAACACTGTCTTTTTATCGGTTGTACACAGAGATACGTATTAGCAAATGTCTCACTAGATTTTATAATAACTCCGGGTGCGTTTAAGTATTCCTTATAATGTAATGCGGTACAATTTATAGAAAAAACATGATAAAAAAATATTTGACAAAGAAAAGGTATCAGGGAACAGAACCAATCGCCAGGCTTTACCACCACTACGCCGCTTGGAAATATATTGGTCTTTGTCAAACTTTAGGAAAAATGTGAGAGGGGTGAGGTTTACGTATTTTCTTTTGTTTATACATTCAGTGGTAAATATTTACCGGAAGTTACGTTATATGAACTATTAAATTATATTCAAAATTAAATGTAAAATTGAAGGAAAGTTTTAAATGTACTTTTTATTATTATAATAAATATGAAACTTAAAGTCGTTTGTATTGAAAGAAATTGTCGAGCAAAGAAAATGTAACATTATTATATATATATATATATATGTTCTAGTTTTTTACTGAAGAAAATACGTTATAGGAATGATTGTCTCTTTCACATTGTATACAAATAAGAGGATTGTTATGTTATATTTTTTGTTTATGTGTAGTATATAAAGTAAAGGATGCACATAATAACTTCAAAATTATATAACTTTGATAAAATTACCCGAAAGAAAATGACTTTCGTTACCAAGTTCGTATATCGGAAGATTTTTAATTAAATTGGCAAGACAATTTGGCTTGTTTAGTTAAAATGCTATAACAATGAAGCACATTTGCGAACCTAATATCTATCGCTAGTTATAATTTAAATTATTATCAAAATCTAAAAATTATATTTATATTTTTTTACGATATTTGTTATATATTCACGAAATAAACATAGTTTAGAACGACTTTTTATACTTTTGAATTATATCGGGCAAGACAAAAACAATATTAAATATGAAAGAAACAAAGAATCGTAAAAAGAACTTTGAAATCGTGCGTCTTTGTTTCTGCTTGCGTGTTTATTATATCTCTTCTTTATGAAATGGATTTAGCACAATATATATGTAAGTATTTTAGGCTCAATTTTATTACCACCCGTACAGAAAAAGTACGATTAGTACTCACAAGAGACACATATAATAGCATTATTTAATATTGTATTATTACTATAATAAATATATTATAATTTATTACTATTTAATATACTTAAATAGTGGTATTATTAGTGAATAGGGCTCTCATACGCTGACCAATAAAGAATGAAATATTAAATAAAATAAATTTTAATAAAATATGAATCTAGATTACAAATAATTTGAAAAATTGCATTATTAATGAGAGAAATTTAACTTGTAGTAAATAATTTCCTGCTGTAATTTTTCTTAATAATTGTACCTATATTCAATTGTTAAAAAAGTTGAAAACAACAGAATGAATGATGCAACACATTTGATTCATGTTGTGGTTTTTTTATATTTTATTTACAATACACAATTACATTGAGAAAAAATAAAAAAACCTGTTATAACAAACAATATATACATATCATGAAATCATACTCGAAGTTATTAATATGACGAGATATCCATAATTATGAGCAAAGATTTTGCTTTTCAAGTAGCAAAAATGTACCATTTTAATGATATTACAAATTAATTGTTAATTATTAGTCGTTAATTAACCAAAATTATAATAATTGTTGCTACAATATAACAAATTTAATGATTTTAACTCGATAATTACAATCGAATATGGCACTAAACTTGTAATAGATACAAATTTTTCTTCCATATAATTTCAAATGGAAAGATACAATTAAAATAATGGAAACTTTCATTTAATGACAATTATAACTGTCCCAATTGTACATGATTCTTTTTTCAGTTTACAAGATTTATGTCTGAAATAAAATTGTTCTCTCGTGTACAAACAAATAATTTTAATGCAACCAAATGATGTCACTAGTGCTTGAGATGAGAAAAAGTATTCTCAGCAATTTGTTTCTACTTTTATTTTACATTGAAACAGCAATTACATTCACTCATAGTTATTTTAGCTGTTTAATTATGAGTTTATAATTCTTAATTCTGTATATTTTAATGACATTTTATAATTAAATCCATCGATGATGTATACTTGTAAATAAATAATAATCAATAAAAATATAAATGGTATAAATTATGGTATTAATTATCTGCGTATTAGTTAGCTGCAAATAAGAATACTGGCATTAAGACAATGATGTTTGTTTTGAATTCAAATAATGCACGAATGTGTGTGTGTTAATTTCATGTTCATATTTTCATTCAATTATTTTGGAAACACATTTTATTACACTGTTCTCAAAAGTGAAACATATTTATCGTATCTTATGCTAAATTTTTATTTTACACAGTTTCGGATATATGTACATCATATTAATAAGTTATCTAAATACAAGTATCAACCTATTTTATAAGGAACAGAAAATAAGTATAACGATAATATATAATTAGTAGTACCATCGTATTCGGTGTTTCAAAATCACAGCGCTCGTTTCAGTCTATGAATCACTATCGTTAGACCGTTTAGAGCGTAGGCTCTTTTTTTTTATGGTCTTTAATGCTTTTCAATTTCAAACGAGTGATATTCATGGCAAGATACACACTTTAGTCAATCTAAACCAAAAGAAATCTACTGTTAACAACAAAATAATGACTAATAGTTGAAAACTTTCTTAATGTTTTTTTCGTTTTTGTAAAACTGGCTTTGACTCATCTGTGTAACTTCAGAAAATACAACTATTCTTGTATGATTGACTTCAGAATAATAATACATTGTACTAGAATAAATGCAATAGAAAACAATCATAAGAAAATAAATATATAAATCACAATATATGTAACAAAAAGAGAAGACAAAAAAGAATGCGTATGATACTATATAATTATTTCAAATATTATGAGTCGAAAAGTAAACACTTACACTGAAAGAGTGATCAAATAAGAAATTAATTGCAAACAAAAATTACCTGCTGATGAACAATGAAAAAAATTACATTGAGAAAAATAGTAAATGCTTTGGAGTTCTGTAGTTTTCATCAACCCTTTTCTGAGTATGTATTTCATAAAAATTTAATTTTTACTTACTTTTATAATCAACTAATAATACAAATATAATTATATGTGTCTCATGGAGGTACCAGCCCATCAAAAAGGGTTTTTTTCGGTTTTAAGTAAGCTCAGTTGTTTTTAATGTGATTAACTTAAATTTTCTCAATGTATTCAATTAAAATTTAATTTTTTTCTCAATGTATTCAATTGAGTGTTACATGAAAACTACGTTTTTGTTACAGTTATTATCCATATAAATCATATAAAAAATAAATGTTTTAAAATAATTAATGAATAATTGTTGAGCTTTCTCTTTTTATTCAAGACGAATTTATGTTTTATTTGGATAATTTACACCAGTAAAAACATTAATCTTTATAATATACTTTTCGTATAAATGTGGAATATTGCCTATATATCATGAAATACAACATTTTTCCTTTCTTTTCATCTTCTTAATATTATTATTTAAAAGTTGGTTTGTTGAAATGTAGAATAATTTTTCTACGTAGAAAATGCAATTTTCATTCATATTACACTAAAAACTATTTAAAATATTTGGTTTTTGTAGAAAGAAAAGTGATATATATATATAACTGTACAATGTAATGGCAAATGCAAAATTTTCATTATATTATTTTTAAATTGCATGATTTAACTAAACAGTTGGAAAATATAAATATAGGAATATTTTCTTACAAGAATACAACTCGATATATCATAGAATAGTTCTATTCACAATTATTATGAAAACATTCAGGTAATTTTTGCTAACTTGTACTTTGAGAAGTAGTGTAACATTATAATTACTAAAAACATTTGAATCGTCATATTTAAAATAAAAATACATTAACATATCACAAATTCATTTTACAATCTAATTATAATACCACCTAACTTTTTACACTATTAATCTTCGGAATATTTTTATCTGATCAATGTAAAGAAATACAATCAAATTGCCAGTAATTAAATTACCATTTTTTTTAACTTTGTTTTCCATAATTTTAATCTCAATATAATAATATAAAGAGTAAGAATGAAACTTTTTTTTTTATAGAAAAAAAGGTAATACAATATTTTATAATCAAGTTCAAACATTTCAATATCTACTCTTAAAGAGTAAATTTCTTATGCATTAATAAAATATATTACATAATGAAAAATTGTACATAAAAAGTAAAATTAATTTTTAAATGCTTTAAATGAATAATCTTATCATCTTCCTTTCATCCTTTACATTTTCTTTATAAGAATGTTTTTATACTATCAATTCGATCGATAATATCACAATTGATTCATGTTTGAACAATTAATTTCAATTTTATTGTATTTCACATTGTATATCATATATACATTACTTTGATCAGATAATTTTGATAATATGTAAATAAATAATCTACTATCAGAATTACATAAAATCACATAATTTAACTAAATCATTTAAACATTCCTTTTTTTTCCAAATTTAAAAACATTACTCAACAAGGTTTCTGTGTTCTAATAATGATTTACAGTATTCCATTATTTTGTTCGCCTTGTTTAAATACCACACCAACACACTTTCATATTTGTACATTCATACGCATATATACAGTGACGTAATCATTAGGAATCATTGAGCTTCAATCTTTGTATAGCACATATAATTTAAACATTAAATTTTATGTTCACATATACACTTATTAATTCTAATTCATAATTAGTGATTTGTAAACTTTTCTGACACTTCTTTTTGATAACACCTAAATTACACTGAATAAATGAATTATTAACTCCAACGAAATTACTTACTGCATACACTGTGTATACAATTAATACACAATTACAGGTTTTTTTTCTTGCACAAAGCGCATAAGTAATTTCATAACAGATTTATCAATTCCTTGTTCATTTTTTTCAGTGTAACTATTATTTATATTATATAATATATACATATATTTAAGACAATACAGCTTTTTAAAGGAAGAATTAATGTATTTTCCATATCACGACGAAAGTGAGATGATTTATTGTATTGTATTTTTCATGTAGTTTTCAAGCTCAACCTTCAAATTAAGTTAGTTCTCTTTATTAAACACATCAAAACCTGAAATCAACAACGTTGCCCTTTTCTTCAAAAGCGATCTTTAATTATATAAAATCATTTCATTGACTAGTGTAAGCTTTGTAAAAATTCATTAACATAAATTCAACATTTCCAAATTCTACAAATTGTAATCCATTAATATTTTTTTAATTAATCAAGCGTGATGGAAGGAACTTCTCAAACCCTGCTTGCTAAATTTCACACGGATTCATGTTAAATTTATAACAAATCCATATTATAACTTCTTATTAATCAATATTGCGTTCATAATATTACATAATATACATATATTATTTCAATTGCTTTGAAATAATGATTTTATAAATGCAATATATGTATATTATTGTGTTAAATGTTCACACACTGAAAAAATTCATTATGTAATTACAGTAGTGATTCCTGTAATATTGCAGCTATTATGTAGTCTTACATACCCGACATTGTTAATTTATTGAAAACATGTAAAATTACAGTATTGGTCATTGCAATTTTCCATCATTTTTTAGTGTAGTGACATTTTGTAAAAATCGTACAATTCTATATGCAAAATGATAAATCTGCAATATAATATATGAACACATAATTTCATATGCGAATAAGTTTTACGTTTAGAAAAATGAAAAGAAAATATTTTGCACTGAATTACGTGGACATATATCATATTTATATGTATATATATATATACATAAATATTATATTTTTATGAGAAAATATGTAACATACACATTAATTTATCAATATGGAATACGCATTACTATATATGTATATACATTTATATATTATAATGATTTTATTTTTTGAAAGTTACAATTAACTATTTATCTTATTTCTGAGTAATCTACCGTCTAAGAGCGATTAATATTTTTGAACTTTTTTTATATAAATAAAGTACTTTCCATCAACTGTGAATAACCGCAAGAATATAAATTGATTAAAATTGGTAGAAGTAATGAAAATGGTTAAACTCTGTTAATGGATTTTGAGCGCTTTTTTCAATAAAAAAAATTACTTTTTTCTTCACTGTAAGCAAAACAATGTAAATATGATAAAATATAGAAATATAACAATAACACAAAGTTTATATTTCAATTTCAATATAACTAAGTGTAAAGATTTACATTGATTAAACTTGAAAGTCGAGCCACTGTTAAGTAACATTGATAATTGAAGCGAGATGGACTCACATAATATCTATTTTATAGTAGGAAATATACACAATATACATAGGAAGAACATATTGATGTATAAATCGAGAAGTCGATTTCGGTGTAAAAAAATAATTAAAAACTGAAGGCTTCTATTTTTTAAGACGTCTGGATATTTCGGCTATTTTTGCAAAAAGTTCATGAATTGAATATATCACACAAAATGACTAAGCGTGATATACGCGTGAGGAAGATTGAATTATTTAATATCATCATTTTACTTTTACAAATACGCTGAAGTAGTTATAGACATCATTTATAATATAATCTTTGAATTTATGACCTCTGAAACTTCAATGTTATTATCCACCTTTATTAACAGATATACCTTTATTAATATCTAAATTAATTGAAGGTAAGTTTTATTTATTATTCATATAGAAATTTAAGTTAAAATTTGCAATACAATTAATCCCAATATAAATAAGACATAAAAGTAATATTTGTTCACATGCATTTGATTAATTTCTTCTCATTTGTATAATTATAGAATCAAAGAAGTAATATAATAATGTTTTATAAACACATTAAATAAACTGTACAATTGTTTTTACATTTATACAAATTAAATATTCTAGATTATATTGTAATTTTACTAGATATGTTCAGTTTTATTTTGCTAATTTGATTTCTTTCTGATCAAATTAAATGTGTTCAAATTTTACTTTTAAAAATGTACGTTCAAATTAAAATAATATTCATATAGTGTACGAACGTTCTTTTATGAAAGAATAATACTTTTTAAAATCTCAGTCTTTAAATTAATTTTGCATTCTTTTGAGATGAATTC
Source organism: Leptoteleia sp. ZL-2020 (assembly GCA_022817305.1). Classification (NCBI taxonomy): domain Eukaryota; kingdom Metazoa; phylum Arthropoda; class Insecta; order Hymenoptera; family Scelionidae; genus Leptoteleia; species Leptoteleia sp. ZL-2020. The sequence goes on along the minus strand of JABFPN010000251.1, from coordinate 42,259 downwards.
GTGAAATTATATACAGAGTTAATTATGTTTGAACATATGTTATATCGATCTGTATATAAATGCTTGTAGACGTAGATATGACAGGGTTATATAATCATATGTGAGCATATACGTACACATTTACATACACATATTGGCAGGAAATATGATGCAGAATAGCACAAAATTATTATAACACAGGTAGACACTTTGGTGTCCTTGTGCAAAATAACTTGCCCCTACATTATCGCGCTCGTATAAAACTTTATGAAATCACATTTGAAAGCATAAATGTATAGATTCATATTTACATATATTCATTGATACCTTAATGTTAATTTGTATACACACTCAGTTATATATGATTTTACAAATTTCTTCCAGAAGAGCAGAAAAATAGAAGATTCTCTGATGCATTGTTAAAAAAATAGTATGTTTATACAAGAAACTAAGATTGCAATAAAACCATAATAATGATGTCAATAAAAGTTTTCAATTGTTCTTAAAAGTTTATTAATTCTAAAAAAAAAATGCAAATTTTATAAAAAAATTTCCATTTAACTTCAGGTGGATTAGGAATTTTTTCCTACTTTTTTTTCCATATAGTTAACTATAATATGTATTTATATTTCATATTCTAAATAATCGAGTACAATAGAATTTGTCGGGCTGTATAAGGTAAATCTCAAAGTACCTATTCTTACTCATGTTTCCTTCCTGTAAACCCACATAAGTTATACACTTTCCATTTTCATTTCGAACAAATAATTTTCTTCCATATGGAACCTCATCAACGGGCAAGTTCTACTGTAATTTCAACAAAATATCTATTATATTATTTTATAGTATTATATTAAATATGTTTTTATCTTTTTTAAAATTACTTACAACATTAAAATATGTATATAATATTAAAACAAACGAACATGATTGAATTTAATTTATATGGGTATTTATCATTTTGCTTGATACTATAACAAAAATGCAAAGATGTCTATACCCACATAAGCACTTAAAACGAATGTTCGACTTATTAATATTGCTAATGAAAAGTCGTTAATGATGATATTAAGATAACTACCATAAATAAATGTTATTCATTTAAAAATATTCAATATATAAAAAAATATATATTAAAAACATTTAGAGACTTCATATAACTTAAATTGGGTTGGCCAACTTGAACCAACAATTTTTCGAAGAGTATTAAGAGGATGTCACAGTCATAGCATCACAGAGTTAGCATTTTTGACATAGATATAACAGTTATTTTGTCACTCAAATACGTCAATTTTTTTTGTAACAGCATATCGCAATATATGAAATAATACTTTTTTTAGTACTTAACAACAAAAATTATAACTAGAATTTAAAATACAATATATTTATAACAACATTCATTAGAAATCCAATAAACAAAGAAAGAAAGAAAAAAGAAGAAAATTAACGCTATCATTCCGGTAGCATGACATCATCTTAAAAATGTTCTGTTAAAAACTTGTACACTCTTCATACATCACAGAATATTTTACAATCATCATTATGAACGTGTAATTTTCAGTAGCAAAATTAATGACTTAACGGAAGTACTTTCTTTGATACACTGTGAAAAATGTTGTATTAAAAATTGCCATACCTTCTGACGTTGGAAGGTTACTGTCTACTATGTCTGATATTTTACCATACAATTGCAGTAAAATTTTACATATGATGATATAGCAAAATGATTTTTCGTCATTCGGGGAAGGAAATGACATTTACTACCCTAGGGAGTTTCGAAAAAATGGCGTTTCTCATTCCCTGGTGAAGAAAAATTATGTATGTACAAAGGAAGAATTAAATGCAAATCGATCCTCTCGTGCGAAGTTTACAATCCGAGCCGTAGGCGAGTTTTGTAATCGCATGAGATATGGACTTTAATTTGATTCTCTTTTGGTGCATAAATATTATAGGTTGATATAGTAATTGTAAAGACATCATAGATGATATGCCTTCAACATCAGAACGTATAGTAATTTGTACTACAACCTTTTTCTCACTCGACATTTTATATTTGAATTGAAACCATATTTTTTCATTGTTCCACAGATCCAAAAGATTGAAGAAAGCGGTTGCAAAAAAACACCAATTGAACTCAGTTGCTCCTGGGTAGGAAATGTTCTTCTGAACGGTGCTACTTCAATCGAGAGTCCGAGGCGTCCTTTTCTTCTGGTTCCAAAATGTTGGCGCGATCGTGACTTTAGGAACAAGGATGGACGAGGTGTAAGCATATGCAATAAACAGAAGCAAATGGTATACGAGGGGACAACGACCCCCTTAGTTACGCCTGTCCACTTCATCTGTTTACATCCGTCTATTCTTTTTAACGAAACTCTTAGATCCGCCGTTGTTCCTAAAGTCTAGAACAATGCTCCCATCGAAGCACAGGTCGGTGTGTCTTGTGCGAATGTGAGTTCGCAGAGTATCGACGCGGCTGTACGTTGAATCACAATAGGGGCAGGGAGATCTTATTGCCGTGTGACTGTGATAATGATGCCAACGGTTCGACACTTCTTTATCGCATATTCGACACTTCCAAAGGGCTCGACTACCAATAACTTCCACGAACATATGGCGATACGAAAATGCAACCATGCTGCTCTGCATCGCACCTGTAAAACCAATATTAATTCATGCATCTTGATCGTACGTGTTTTGGTGGTAAAAATCACTGACAAAACCATGTATTCAACATTCAATTAGTTCAAGTCAAAATAAATTTCATTTCCATAAACCTTCCGAGAGTCATGGCAATTTTACCTTATCTCTATCTTTTTACCGATAGATCATAAGTTTACTCGATTCATCCTTTACCATCCACAGATTCACCATCGCAAACTCTCTCCAATTCTCCTCACTTTTTCTTCACATCCCTCAAATTGGCTTCTTTCTCCTCATTACCATTCAACACTCTTTCCCGTCTCAATCCGTAGACTTTGAAAAAGAAAACTTCTTCCAGTCTTTCTCGTATTAAAATCATCGCGCCCCATCTTCTCTTTTAATCTTTCATCCATTTTTCATCATTTTACACTTTATATTATTCTTTTATCTTCTCGCAAAATTAACTCTTATACATTCATTCAGTAAAATGCAAACGGTTAATTACATTAAACAATTTCGATTTGATAATAAGGAATTAAATGCGATGTCATTGTGTCTTTTTTTAATATTACGTTTGATTCAAAATAATATTAATTTTAGACTTCTTTTTTCGCAGTGTTATTGCACTGCTTTCTAAAGACAAAGTGCACATGAATTTCAATTGACGGTGTTAACTTTAATGCATAGATTTTAAGGTAGTGTAAAAATAAATTATTTTTAGCCTGTTAATACATAAGGTAAAATAAAGTACTTGAATGATTAAAGAACATAGAATGAACACATTTAGATGTAATACAAGTGGAACTTAAAAAAAACATGACTAATTGTATAAAACGTTAAATGTAATCATTTAAATTTATCAAACGTATAAAATAAAAATAATCTGTTTATTAATTATATTAAAGCCAAAAAATTAAAAAAATCTCTCAATCATTAATCATTATAATAAGACTTTAATTATGAACGTGAAATATGTATAACAGTAATTTATGATAATCGTCTTCGCTCCTTATCTCAATTCTCTCACCTTGAATGTAATCATTTTTCATACAGTTTAAGACCAAATAATCAAGTTATTTGATCTATTAAGGAACTAATTTTAATATTAATATTACCTGCTTGAGCGTATCTCAATACATCTATAACATGCTGCATAATATATTCCATAATATGCTCTATAATATGTTCTAAAGGAGCCTAAATTTATGGTTACATTCATAATGTATTCTTCCAAAATGTATTTGCTATTAATGGTCCATCACATTGTCTATTATTACCTGTGATTTTAATTCTTATTATAGCACTGCCTAGCCGTGACAATTGCCGAATCAAAATTGATACTTTTAGTTACTATCCAACACCGAATGATTTTTTTTTTATTTTTTGAAATTACGTAAATTGTATATTAACAACAATCCCAACAATGCTCAACCCAATAATTTGCATAATGTAAACAGAACTGCGTAATATTCTGTAAAGTAAGTTTCGTATTACCTAAATGGAAATGGCAACCATAGTAAATGTAAGATAATCAGATTTGAAGTTGCATTGAAGAAATTATCAATAATTGCGTTCAAAATTTTTCTTTATAAATTTTCAGAGATTAATGCAGATAATTCTGATTAAAATTGCAAATAAATTCATGCATTCGTTTAATTTACATTCGCATTTTATGTCATGCACAAATTTTACGTTAATTTGAATGCATAATTTAATGAGAACCTATTGAAATTTGATCAGATCACACGAAAATCAGTCTTAATAATTATTGATTTTATCAGAATCAATTATCAAATACAATTATTCGATCTTTCAATGTTGACGCAATTAAATGTGTCTATTTTTCCGAGTATTAAAAACAATTATGAGAAAAAATTTTACAATACTCGTTACAGATGTTATATAATTTCCCTTAACGTTACATATAATCTTCTTGCAACATAATTTTTAAGGTTTTTCACATAAATCGAGGGAAATTTATTATTGTATAAATAGCAAAGATAATTAGTTGAGTAATCAATAAATATGTAACGTTTTTCTTTTAATGACAAATATTTAATAAGATTATATGAATAATCAAAACACCGTAAACAATATAATATTTAACTTTACCCTACAGGAATTATTTTGCAAATATTATTAAATAAATTTTTAGACAATTTATATTAATTTTTGATTCACATTTCTTGGAAGAGAACTTTGTTCCCTTTGTAAATATTTTTAATCAACATTTATTCATAAAGTTTCCAGCGAATGCAACTTATATTTTTTGATTCATATTGAAACAGAAGTAAATTAAGCTGGAAATTTGCAGAGACGAATTGTGGAATGAAATAAGTCATTTCGCGTTCCAAATGTAAATGATTTGACATAATCAAGTGGCCATATTCAGTTAGTGAAATCTTGTTGAAATAAACGAATGATAATCTTCAAGCATAACATCAATGTTTTGCTGTGAAAAATAAAAAGAGGACGTAACAATTATCCACGAAACGAATTACCTTAATTCAACTTTATTAAAAAAAAACATTAAACTATTTGCAATATTATATTTCACAAATGTTACGCTCTTTTATACCACTTGACTGGAACAATTTTTCGTTTAATAAAAATATATTGAATGTAACTTCTTTTACAATGGAATTGCAGTGTTGGCCCACATTTTTTTTACAGTTACGAACCGTCGACGCGAATTAACGTCGACGGTAATTCCACGTGGCGTTTCATTTGAAAATATTACAAGAAATATAAAATGCTACGAGATATAACCAATAGACGATTTCAAGATCTGACGAGTAGGTCGACTAGGTCGAGTGGTGGCGACTTGAGAAGAAGTAAACAGGTTCGGACATACCTTAATATCTTGTCCGTAATGTCAAAGGTATAAAAATATATTAGCAATAACATAACAGTAACAGCAATATATTTTATAGAAATATACAATGTTTACAAAAACAAAAAAGTTCAATAACTGTTCTCGTACGACTTACCAAACTAAAGGCGTAATTAATAATTTTAAACATTACAATTCACTTACAACAATTGTAACAACACAATTTAATCGCGCGTCCGCGCGGTAACAAACGAAGAAGACTTTACAACGGCTCGTTCTATTTCCAGTGTTAAAAATATTTTTATCTACTTATAATGTGGCTTACATAATTCCCATTCTTCGCTTGTGTAGGCGTAGACAATTTTTTTTCCAAGTAAAAATTGATTTGTTATTAATAATAATAATAAAAAAAGGGAAAAACTATGTAATCTATAATAAGGCTAACTGAATAGTAAAAATGATTAAAGTTGCATTCCTTACGGTTTGTTTTCTCATCGCAGTTTAAGGATCTAAATTGAAAAATAACTGGTTGCTCTGCCAATGTTATCGTGCCTTAGGACACTCGCAATGGTGCAAAGACATGAAAAATACCCGGCGGCGCCTATCACTGTAACGGTAACCCACTGGCATTCATTGCGTTTATGCGAGAAAACATAGTATATGGAAGAATTATAAAATGGCCGTTTCTTGTATTTCAATTGTTACGAGGAACACCAGTTAGTCGGTATACAAATGCTGCATGAAGTGAAGATACATTTTTCAGGCGTGAATAATTTTATTCTGACAAGCAAAAGTAAAAGTCTCAAACCTTTAACTTTCTCAAATTTTGACGTGTGAGTGATGCGATAAGATTGCTTTTTTTCATTTCTTTATATTATGCTGTAATTTTGAATTAGTTTTTCGTGCACTTGCTTGATAGTTATTTTTCTTTTCTTTAATGTATCATTAATTTCAAAATTGGTTCAATAATGGATACACGTGAAGATGTTATTTAAAATGCAATCTTTGATACGAAACTGATCTTTATTATCAAATAAACCAAATTCAAATATGAAAATACATGTTAATTTATACGTTAAATATGTAATCATATAAAAGTTTATGCATGAAAATACTTATACATCAGCATGGTAACGTCGTTTCCAGTAAAAATTTTTATTACTATAAGATCACACATTAAATTCAAGAGAGATATAATTACATGAAACATTCATGTTTCTGAATATGCATAAATCAAGCTAAATTAGTCACAATTGTACATACCTAAAACTCTTATCACGTCTTTTTTTCGTGTAAACTAAATGAATACAAAATTAATTGTGATACAAAATTTGTTTGCTTGACATTTCTTTTCAATATCAAGTTATCAAACAATAATTAAATATTAATTCGATCAATTGATCTGATTTTCATGATAATGCAAAATTTTTTAAACTTTCTATTTGTTAAAACATTTAATATAGTAAAAGTTACAAAAGTTAACGTATTTTATTACAGTTTCAAACTGTATCATTTACTCATATTATACATTCATATAAACCCATATCAAATGTGTTTTTAATTTACCTTGCAGATGATTTATAATATATTATTATAATGAAAAAGTGCGCAAAGCTGCAGTGTTAAAAAAGTTAGTGTAAAACTTTGCTTTGAGCACGTACATTAATATTAACGTACAAATATTGAATTTTCGAAATTCCTACGTCGAGACCATGAACAAGTACACGGTATTGAATGTAATTATGTAATTAATTTTAATGTACTGGAAGTTTAAATTGTATTTAATGTAAAAGTAAAGGAAATTTAATTCGGAACATTTTACAGTCCATCATATCTCTCTCAAATTATAAAGTGTAACGGTGATAAAAAAAAAGTTACAGCAACTTTTATTTCTTATTTATTTCAAGCAATTTCCTTTCATCGGCAAAACAATAGCTTGCAATAAATGATATTTGTTGAACGTTATTGAAGTGAGGTGCAAATCGAACGAACCAATTCAAATAATAGCCTATGCTTCTTATTTCATAATGCACGTAATCTCTTGCGCAAATTTAAAATGGCGCAAAATAATGAAATACTTTCAGAAGAAAAGATTTGATTATTCAATTTAAATGCAAATTCATCACGTGGTGCTCCATTTTTAATGCCAATAAACTCTAAAAGAAGTTTCGACTAACTGGAGAATAATACACTTCATCAGAACTTTTCACGTCAACTATCTAATAATTGATATTAATAGGATAGAGGTTGAGGCTAATTATGTCAGTCGTGTTTCAATTTTATCCTAATTTCGAAAGATTTATTAACCCCATAATGGTACACTGAAGTAAGCCACCTCCCTGAGCTTTTTCCTTTTAATTCTTCGACATTTCAATTTTGAAAAATAACGTTAAAGGAATAAAGACTATTCTCGTGTAATGACAGCAATTAATAAATTCCCCTACTTTATATTAATCAATAAACGACATAAAATCATTTTTCGTAACATTATTACGCGTAAAATGTTAATAATTACAAAAAAATAGTAAAGTCAAATTTAACAAATATACTTTGACAGGGTAATATATGGCATATATATAGTAAAACTTGAATATAAAAACAGAATGTTACATTTTTCATGTCACGGTTAACAAGTATGATTTTCAATTTACAGCAACGGACTGTTGTTATCAAGAATTTATTACAGAAACATAAATTTGTGTCATTTGTATAAAGGGCAAAATTTTAATTGTACATAAATCTCGCGCATTTTATAGGTTTTAAAGTATAAACTCGTAAATAATTTGCAATTTCCACAGTCATCTTGAAACTTTTGTCAGAGTTAGTATAAATTTATCGCACGATTTTATAATAAAGCACATTAAGTAATTTACTTAAACTATAATTATGCTTTGCATAAACATTATGCTTCTCCATTAAGTAATAATCACCATGATCCCGGCAAAAGTTTTGAAGCACTCGAGGGACTGAGAATGTGTAGAAGTGTCATTAACTGATAAATAGTATGTAAATTCTTACAATAAAAATTTTTCAATGGGTGAATATAATATGTGTAAGCGTTTACAAAAGGAAAACTCGTTAGCGTTAAATTCCGGCAAACAATACCTCGTTAAGTTTCAATTTTAGAAACGCGAATATTTAAAGTGTTTCGACGATGAAATTTACGGATTTTTTATTAAATGTTTCGATATGTAACGTACATGAAAAGAGAACAAAGAATACTAACGGTGGAAAAGAAAAATTCTTTGCGCGACTTATTCGGTTAGATTTTTTAGCTACAAAGAACAAAGTGTTTTTAATCTATTGAAACGAAGAAAAAAAATTCTTGAACATTGGGGTGTCCGAATAATTATACATTTTTACATTAATAGTCTACAATGTATCAAACTATTATGTATCGAAGGGCAACCATTAAAGTTATAAATTTTTATAAGAGTTTGTATAACTTGGTTAAACTTGATATTTTATTAATGAATTTTTCATCCCTCGGAGTTTGCACAGTCAATTTCATTAATGAGTTTTTTTTTAATATACAAGTTTATGTACCATATTTTTAAATTGAAATTAATTGCGATGGAATTTTGTAAGAGTTTACATCCAGCAGTGGGACTACTGATGTACCTGAATGTAGGTTTGAATTAAAATAAAAATGCGAGATGTCACGAAACGTGTGAACTAATTCAGTGTACCATTCATGAAGTATCTCGGTCTAACAGGGTTCATCATAAATTCACATAATTAAATACAAATAATAATATAGTTTTAATATTTTATTTTTAATTATTTAACAATACTTGTTTCTAATTTCCATTAACATAGAAACGATCGGAAAGATCAAATGCAATTTAGTATCAGAGAAATAAAATGAATCGAAAATAAATTATTATTCATCATGAGAATGTATCATTTAGAAAAAGCACGTAGAAAAAAGTTATAAAAAATTATCATTATTAATACCGTTTCAGGGATATATTACACTGAGAGAAATATATTCTGACATTATGTGATTACCATCATAATAAATATATTTAATCAATTATATTTTTATGTATTTTTCTTAAAATCCTAATGCACAAGGCAGTCATTTTAAGAAGAACTAACAAGGCAAATGAACTACACCGAGAAAAATAAATAGCATATTTAGCAATAAATCCTGGAATACTGAACCTATACGTTCTTTGTATGTGTATCACTTATAATTTTTTGGAATTTGTTCTATACACATTGTATAATATTCTATGTTTATAGAACTGTATGCATTACATATACTTAGTTTTTCCATAAATTATTACAGTTACACCTACAGAGTACATATAGGTTCAATACCCCAGAATTTATTGATAAATATACTATTTCATTTTTCTCAGTGTATATGCTTTTTGAAAAAAACAATTGATATCCATGATTTATTCAAGAGTTGTTTTTTAATTACGTAACCCTTTCTTGAGGTATTTGAAGTTTCTTGCAACGCAAATGGTACTTTCTTTTTACCATATTTTTCTCAGTGCAGAGAAGTAAATATTTTACTATAAAAAATCTTACTATTAGAGATATTTCAACATTAATGTATAGGGATTTGATCTTTATAGCAAATTTTTCCTCAGTTTAAAGTAAAGAATTAGAAGAAAAAAAGGTGAAATAGGATTGATAATGAAAAAAGAAAAAAGATAAAAAGTGTGTGTAAAAAAAGATTGAAACCGACGAATAACAATACGTTGCAAATATATACAAGGTTGACTAATGGTAAGAACAGCCTATAAACAATAATCGGAAGCTGCGACGAATAAGACGTCGGGTTATCGCACATGAAAGTGTTTGGTACGCGTGTGCGTCAGAAGTGTGTCGTTACGAGTGTAGACGGCCGGACAAAACGAACATGCATAATTTCCGGGATAATGCACGTAATAGTGATTTCGCACGTTGGTCACGACCTTACCGCACAATGAGCAGCGCCTCCTGTCATCCAAGTTACTCTGTCTCTCAAATATCTGTGATATCCGCCAATTTTTCAAGTCTGCAACAACAGAAACCACAGTCAGCAAGGGCAAAGTCCAATTTGGCTTGGCACTTACGTACGTGCTTGCGGTATCTGCTTCTCAAATATCATCCAAACTCTATCATTTATCTTTAATGCGTATTAATGTTTAATCAACGCTCGACTTTAACTGACGTGATTGCGAAAGGACGATTTGAGGAGGTACTGCTTATTTCTATTTTTCTTATTTTTATTATTTTTGTCAAATCATTACACTGAGAGAGAAATATTTGAAACAATTGTAATCTTTTTTTGCATTTCGAGGACATAAGGGACAAAGCTGAAAAATTACAATCAAAAATTATAAAATGTATTCGTAAAGGACGTAAATATTTTGATTTTTCACTTTATATTTACACGTTTTTGAATACATTGTATAATTTTTGATTGTACTTTTTGTAACCTTGTCCATCGTGTCCTCAAATTACAACGAAAAATTTCAATTTTGTTCAAACTTGTTCTCACAGTGCACTTTCTCACATTCAATCTTATGTTTTATTTTATAAGAAATTTGAAAATGGTTAATTATTGTTCATACACTGAGAAAGAATGCGGGAAATTAAAGTATTTGTTAACGAAAATTGTGTAATAATAAATCAAAGATTGGAATTTTAAATAATGAAGTTATTCTTATTAACGTTTGTTATTGATTTTGGTCTGTAATTATTTGGTTTTGACTGAAATACCGCCAGTCGATTAATCTTTCGCCAGTAAGCTTCAAATATTTTACGAGTTCAGTAAACATTGAGAATTGCCCTCATCATAGATTTACGTAAGTAATAAATATAAAATGTTTTTTTGAATCAGCCTAAAAATCATAAATGAAGCAGCCGAATGAGCCGAAGCAATTCTATATAATTGTAAATTTGTTCTCAAGTGCCGTACACGACAATTCCAAAAAGTACGAGAAAATGAGTCTTCTTCCCACTTTGATCTATGGAAAATGAGCTTTTTTTTTAACGTACATATTGGAAAAATAAATTTTCCGCAAAATGCAACATAAAAAACTATTCAACAACTACACTCTCAGAAAAATTATTTAATTTTAAACAAAAATATATTAAAATAATAATAACATTATTTTGATATGTGGCCAGTAGTTAGCATTGTAAATAATTAAATTTTGCAAAGAAAAATTTTTTGAGAAAATTTCAATATCAATGCTGGTGGATTTTGTTTTCAGTTCTGGACTGATTTGATGTGGAAACGGATAAATGAATTCCTAACCAGTTCAAATTCTTAGTACCTCTGATAAAAGTCTCTTATAAGATTAAACTACCAAGTTTTTAAAGCTACGACTTTATAAAGAAGTAAACTATGATGATTTACTTAGTCGTTGCTTGGGAGAACAATTTGCAGAACTTGAATGGGAGTTCAACCTAATATCGCGGTCAGTCCCTCTGATAACTCCGATATTAGAATGGTTATTCACGTGTGTAACCAATGAAGATACGATTTTGTCAAAACAATTCTCAGATTACAATATAAATCTTACAATTCACAAATAATCATAATTTGTTCCTTAAATAAAGTACATGTTTCATTTAGATGGAAATATTATTAAATTATCTATGAATTAAGTCATAAAAATATTAAAAGATGATTAGTTTAACAACCACACGATTGAATTATCACTTCAATAATTTAATAATATAATTTAATTTAAATTTATTACAATTTATGTAAAGAATTGTTTACAAAAATTTAGCTACTTTTTTACAGTGTTAGTACTTTCTTGATTAATATTGATTTGTAACAAGATTCCATAATTAATATTTAATTACACGTCAATTACAAAGTAAACAAATATAAACTGAGAAACTATTCTCCTACAAAGTCTGACACTCTGAAAATAATTATATAAATAATATGTAAACATGAAAGTATACGCGCAGGAACATAAATTTATCAGCCCAGGATCAAAGCTTAGGTGAACAACTTTGTTTACTCTGCTCAATGATACACAAAGAAAAGTTGAAGCCTGCATAAAAATATTTCCAGCTTGATAAAATCAACCGTCTAATGAATTTTAATCGAATCAACAAGACTTGTTAATTTGATACGGTTATACTTAATATTTATTAAGAAAATATTATATTTTCAAACTGATCGAATAAATAAATAAAATTGCAGGTAATTTGATATGCTTATTAATTTATTATTTAAAAATATATTAAAGTATATGTATTGCAAGATTTGCATTGTGAACTAATATCGACAACTATAACTAATTAATTGAAATTAATTACGTGAATAATTCCAATGGAAACATCAGTCTGAGTAAACAACTTTAAAAATATGAAAATACAAGTATCAAAAACGAATATCTGAGTTATAAATTCAAAAAATCATCACAATTGGTCATACATACAAATTATTTATATGAAACAAATATGGATGCGACTAAGGAAGTTTTGATAATGATGAGAATTGAAGAAAAAAAAATGGAAGCGAGTTGTACGGAATGGAATTAAACATTTATATCTTTTTGCGAACTTATTGACACAGATAAAGGACTATCGAAAAATACGGTTTGTGCTCACGTTGAAAATGCACCGTACATTTCGAGTTGTTTACAGTCTGTCCACAAGAGTTGAAGTGACAAAAGGGAAAAAGATCAGAGACATAAGTCCTTTACATTTAACTGTTTTAACGACAGGATATGGAAAAAAAGACCTTCTTTGTTCACTGTTTCTACTTTGAAAGTGGGAATATATTCCAAAAAAATTGTACAATTTGTAGTTAAAAGGATAATTTACCTAGACGGGCAAAAATTTCTTAATAGAATTTTTACAGCAGCGAATCTAATTACAAATTATTAGAAAATCAATTAATTTAATCGTGTATAGCAATAAAACTCCATTTAGTTAATTTGTGTTTTTAATTTTCAGCCGAGAAATTAATTTCTTGTAAAACTCAAGTTTGATCAATAAATTGCGAAACAAACGAAATATTTTTGTCAAACATCTGTTAATCCGATTGTTTTCGTATTTTGACGAAATTGTCTTGAAGCTCTCTTAAGTTAAATTTGAGATCCTCTCAAGTTAGCATTCCGCCGCATTCAACCAATTTGAATACATTTATTATGAAATAAATTTATGCACATTAATATTGGAAAAGCAATTGAATGCCGCGGGTTTCACAATACCAACAAAATTTTCAGTTTTCAACTATGCCTTTGAACCATTTTTGACTCAAATGTAGTTAACGTGTTTGAAAACACGGATTAACTAATTAACTTTGCGAAATACCAGCGAAACAAAAAATTTCATTCCTTTAACTTTTCCTAACAAATATCTAGTTATTTGTAATTTATATTTGCCATAAATATAATTATCAAATAAGTAGTAAGTGTTCTATTTTTTACTTTAACAAGAAAATTTCTTATTTTTATGTAAATCTCACCGCACTTCAAAACTTGTTTTGATAATAATTTACAATGGCACAGGAAAAGATTATACGACTGCATGTCAAAACATTTTATATCTGAGGATGTATCGACTTTTTCGACACAGTGTGAAATCAAAAGAATGTATTGTTGATTGTTCTATCGTATCTATCAGTTGAATGAACATTAAAAAAAAAAAAGGAATTGCTCTCTTCATGTTTCCAAAAAATGAGATTTTTTAACATTTTAATTAAAACAATTTTCCTCGATTTTTACATTTGCAAATGTCAGTTTAATTAACTGTATCCTTCACTCTGTACAACTTTACATTATAATTAATTCTTTTTGTAGACCAGCAAGGGTTAAAAATTACACGAAATCTCATAGAAAGTGACAAGATGTTGAAAATTTTTGTTTAAATAACGTTTAACGTGAAATTAAGAGAGAAGACAATTTGACATTTTGTTTTATTGATAGGCGACAAAATTGTCGGACAAATAATGCCTAAGTGAAATTGCAAATTTCGCTGGATAAGTAATGTTGTTAAAAAATCAAAGTTTTCTGGACGAAAAGACTCGACGACTAGTTCTCGCAGAACTGAAAGATGCTTTGCTAACTGTGAGAGGCAGGCGTAAATTATGCTAGAATTAAACTTTGAAATTACGAACGTGTTGAAAACAGTGTCTGACTAGTTGGACATTGTGGCATTTTGCATCTTTCAAACGTTACACAAATACAGGGGGTGACATCTCTTCTGTAAATTATACAAGAAATTGCATAACAAGTAGTTAAGGTAATGAAATTTTTACAATTAACTCAAACTTGATTGATAAAACGAGTTAAGTTTACGCGACTGTCGCCTACCGGCAAAAATTCCACCAAACTCTTATGTCGTAAATGATATTAAAGCGAAATGTCTTCCTTTATGATTAAACTTTAAACATGAGCAAATTTAATGAGTTTAACAACTTGTCTTACTGAGTTTGCACAATAATATGTCCCAAATATTAAAACTTGAAAACCCCGTATGTATTTTTCGACAACCACCGGCCAAACTTTGTTTTATTTCATTTTTTTTTTCCTGTTCTTTTCCGTCTACCTGCATTAAACTTGTACTTTTTTTCACTTCCCCGTGTGTTCATTATAATTGTAATTATAAAAGCGTTTGAATCGTTTATGCGCTTTATGAACGTTGATTTCACGTCATCCATAAATGATATCACACTTTTTGGTCCATTCGTTCATTCCCTTTTATATTCTTTTTTAACACTGCATCACGCATGCAACAGTTTATCCTCTATATCCTCTACAACCCCAGTAATATCAAACTAAGCCATCCTCCCTAGCATTTAATTTCAGATTTTTCTGGCCATTTGAAATTGAATAATTTTGTTGCGAATTTCGGGTCCGATCAAAATTTATAGAATCAAAATATTCAAGAACAATTGAACTTGCCGCAGAGCAATGAAAATTTCGACTATTTGTTTTACAAATAAATAAAAGTAAAACAAATATTTTTGATACGCTTTTCCTCTGGGAAAGAGCACTCATTTTCCATATCAACAATACAAGCAATTTAATATAAAATTACCGTGATATGACACGATAAAATATTTTTGAGAAGTTTCAATAATAAAAAAACGATTGTAAAAAATTGTTGCTGAACCCTAGCCAAAATCAAACATATATGGACATAAATGTATTAAGAAAAAACATATATGTCCATGTATGGCCATATATGTATTAAGGAAAAACATAGAAGTGCATATATGTTTCATTTTTACTAGGGAAATATTTCATATTATCACAATTGTCTCGTGCTTACTGTTTAAAATAATTTTCATTCGAGTTCCTAAAAATTATACTCTCTCTTAATGCTGAATAATCCACGAATGGATGACGGATACATTAAAAGCCACATGTAATCCTTGCATGGGATAAAAATGAAGATTAATGTAGATATTTTGCAGGACCAGTTGGACCTCGTTTTAAATCTTAATTTCATTCCAGCAAGAATAACAGGTTTAAGTGAAGTTCGATATTAATTAGTATAATTTGATCGAAAGTTATCGAACGAAATGTAAATAACTGAATTTCGCGGACCGAATCGTTGGCATGAAAAATGAAATAATACGAGAGCTTAACAATAAGCGCCGAAAGGAAAACGAAGGCGCGCCACGATTGCGAGACAAAACTGAAGCCCGCAATGTGATACGAAAATAAAACGAACGCGTCGATAGTTGGCACTTTTACGAAACAAATAACTTACAATTTATTGTTGCATTGTACCAGACCGCGTCATTCTGTCTCTTTTCATTTTCTTTAGCGCTTTTTTGACCGTCGCTTTCAACATTTTCCGTATCTTCCGTTTACGCCCCCCTCACAGTTTCGTATCGCATTATTTTTACTGGACGCGTTTATTCTTTTCCAAAGTATGAGGTTGGGCAAAAGTTTGCAACCGAGCAAAACTCATCTGTTCATTATTTGTAAGTGCAACGAAAAATGTCAAATACTTGAATGTACAGAAAAAGGCACGACTGTGCGCTCTTTTCAACTCTACCGAAAACAACTGGAAAGCAAAGATTCGCTTGTATTATGACGTAACCATTGAAACGATACCGTTGAAATTTCACGAATATAGGTAACGAAGTGTCGCAGAAAGTGATCTGGAAAGAAAGTCGAGGCCATTTTGTTTAAGACACAATTATGTTTAATCAAAAAATTAGTATGAAATACATTAAATGCACATATGATTAATCCTTGCGATTTTTTTTTTGTTTATTTGTTTAAAAACCTTCGTCGTATTGTTTTTGTATTTATTTTTCGTTTTTAAAAATATATCTACATTAGAATTAGAAAAGATGTGTGTATAATAATACAGTCGTAAACGTAAGATCCTTCGTTCATTAAGACTTAAGACTTCAAACGACAAAATGTTTTCAACAAGAATGAGAAATCAAAGATTTGCAATCACCTTGAAAGTAGTCGCTAATTAGCGAGAGACGAAATTAAAAAAGAAAAAGAAAAAAAAAATAAAAAGAGCTAATTTCGTGGCTGGACATACGAGCCCGTGGTACAGGCTGGGTCAGTGTTGCGCAACGACTCGATAAGTATCAGAAATGTTCTCGCAATATGTTCAAAATATATAGATGCAAACAATTATCAACGTAAGACGTAAATTTGATCACATTGACTTGGTCAAAAAATTTACATCGATGATGTCACCGGTTCCCAGAGCACATCAAAAACTGCAACAAGTACGTTATGCTAACACAACGCAACCGAACACTCGTGTATTAATAATTAAATATTTCTCTCTCTCTCTTTCAAAATTAAAAGCCGACATGCCGGCAACCGTGACATACAGACGTAGTACAAAAATGTTCATTACACATATATTATGCTCGTGCTGAAACCTCGTTCCAAAACGAAATAAGTCGATAGAAAAGGGAAGAAAGAAAGAAAGAATAAACAAGAAGAATGATAAAAGTTCTAAAAACGGATGCGATGCAAATAAAAATCAAACGTAAACGTAGCGGCTTTGCGTTTTTAAGTATCTGGTTCAGTTAAAGACAAAAAGAGTAATAATAATTACAATAAAACGGAATAATAATTAGGGACCTCATTGAGAAATAGATGGGAAAACTGAAGGATGAATTTAAGCAAACGTATTTTCGGTTATGAAAACAAATCACACGTACGCCGCAAGCCATTAAAAATGTCGGTCAGTACATACGTACAACATCCATAATCAAACCATCGTTTATTTTTTAAAGAAATATCAATATTTTCGTTATTATTTAATTTAATAATGTACAAGGGCCGAGGTGTTATCAGCCAACAGCCGTTTTCTCTGCCAAGTATATATGTGGATGTGTGCGTGTGCGTGTGTATGTGTGTCTGTGTAATGTGTATGGGTATGTGTGTGTGTGTGTGTCATGTAATTGGTTGCGTGTAAAAGTGTGCGCTTACGTTAGACGTAACTGCACGCAAGAACGAAACAGATAAAACATGCTCTTATCCTATCAGCTAATCCTAATCCCTAGATAACACCTACTCCTACGTTAACTACATTCATAATGTTCTCTTACACAGCCATAGTTACTGCTTACGCTTGGATCTTTCACTCGCACAATTATATTTTTCAGTGACTCTTTACAACCCTTTGACACGACCAATTCTGACTTTATACATATTGCAGTTTTCAGTACACGCCACAACACACCTCAGTATCAAACCCATACGCAACAATAATAACTATATATCATCAATAAATCATAATAATAATGAACATAATCGTAACATCGTTAATGATAGATAAGAAATGATAAATTTCAAGACACAAATGTGTTTACACGGTTCATCGGTCTAAACCTATTTGCTATAAAATAACAAACTTTTAAATATAAAATCTGCTCGTCAACAAACATTAACTTGCGAGAAAAAAAAGAACTTGAAGGTATTAATAAACAATAGCGAAACCGAGTAAAATATAAATTTAAATAACGTAGGCCTAAAATAATCAACGCACAGGCATGCTGCACAAAAATACTAAGCACTGGATGAATTTATAAGCACAAAAGTCTAAAACCGAAATAAACATAGACATTCCAAATGAGGCGAATAATTTTATAGCGAGTCGATTGGTAAAATTCAGTGCTTCTACTTTCACATTTATTATACTTTGTGTTTTGTTTCCCCATTTTAAATACCATCTCGGATAGAAGAGTTAAAGAATACGTATCATTCGTAAAGTCATTTATAATTTTAAATGGAATTCAATAATAAATACAAACGAAATATTAAAATGAAAAAAAATATCAGGTAAAAGTGATTAGTTTATCTGGTTGCAGCAATTGATTGATGAATAAAAGAAGCGTGCGCTTACAGTAATAAATACGGTATAAAATAATTGTAATTCAGTGTAGTTTAGAAATTGAATGCGGCAGATAAAAGCTTATCTTTTTTTTTCGCGTCACGCCGAATAATTGTTTTTTAATGAGATGCCGCTGATCGCATTATGTAGTGAGTCTATAGACTGAAAAAAAAGTTGTAATAAAAATTATTATACCTTCTAACGTTGAAGGGACATCGTCTATGATGTTTATACAATTACTATACCAACACAATATTTTTTATGTGGTATAGTAAAAATTTTTATATAATTTTGCAAAGTTGCCACGATATACGGTAATTATTATCATACTGAATATAAAATTTTACTATATCATACATGAAATGTTACTGTAATTGTATGGTAAAATAGCAGACATCGTAGACAATATTCTTCCAACGTCAGAGCAGTATGGTATATTTAATTACAATTTTTTTTCAGTGCAGTTGCATTGCACAACTAACGAAAATGCAACAAGGAAATGTAACAAAACAACAAAATATAATTATGTCGACAACTAGATCAATGAACCGAACCGAACGCGTGACAATCTCGATCCTCGGTTTGGCATTCTCACTATAAAAATTCTCAAGATTGGACAATTACGCTTGGACAGCGCGAATGGTGTTTTCATATATTCTGTGCACGCGTACACCCTTAAAATTACGCACCGAAACACTGCTTCGTTCGATCTGAATTAACATCATATCACGAATATAAGGTTAATGCAATTTTCGCTGTTGACAAATAACACCCCTTCCGTCACTATTCGCAATATTGCACGATTTCTTAATCATTTGTTTTTTGTTTTTATTTTAATTAAATTCATCTGAATTTCAATAAGGTGTTAGCACCAATCTATTATATCACAATGTTCCACTCCACACCACGCAATTGTAAATATAAATACCTATATGCAGTAATAATAGTAGTAGTAGTAGTAGCAATAGTAGTACTAGTTGATTTTGCTTTTTTTTTGTTGTTGTTATTGTTATATAATTAATCGTTTATTAACTGTAATCATAATAACTTTGAAGAATAATAATAATAATAATAGTAATAATAATAATAATAATAATAATAATAATAATAAGATTAAATGTATTAATTAACCAAGGTTTCGACATAACAGCCTGTTATATTCTCGCTTAGCGAGACGATTCGCTCTATTCTGAAATGTGTGCCGAGTATTTCTCCCTATCATCAGTTTTTTTTTTTCAACCACACTCCCTCATGCACACTGTTTCACACATATATTCGTCCGAGCTCCCTTTTTTACCGTTTAATCCCTTTTTCCATTTACTTTCCGTCGCGCGCATCTCTCGGTTATATATTCTGGTCTAGAGTCACCAGACTTGCAGTACTTTTAGTACCCAGTTAAATACTTTCCAATAAGAATCAATTTGGATTATCACAATCTCTATGTTAATATTTAAACGCATAGTTTATTTGGCATCATTGAACAACGATGCTTTTTTTCAATGCTCATTTCTTTCAATTCTGTTTCCTTTTTTTCTTTTTCGTTTATCAATTTTTCATATTTTTGTTTCCCATCTATTGCGACTTCAGCAATCTAACGACATCATTTACAAAACCTTTCCGTAACTTTGTATGTACAACTCTTTTTACAATTTACACATTCCATCGTACGGTAGATGTTTATCAAAGTTATATCGATGCTTAACAGAATTAATCAATGATTGTGCGTATTCACACTGAAAATCCGTGTATGGGCAGAGACCTCAAATACCAAATAGAACTCAGTTACTTATAAATTATATATATATATATATATATATATGTATATGTTTCAATTTTCTTAATTATTTGGTTGTTACAACTAAACGTTTATCTAAAGAGAAATATAGAAGTAATATCCAAATCAAAAGTTAAAAAAAATACAAATTTTTAATCAGTTTAATAAAAGTAAAAAGTTTGCAATGTAGTAAAGAGTTGACAATATATTCTGCAAAAAAGTTAAACGCTATTGCCAAACAAATTAACACTATTACTTACATATACGTAAATTAATCGTTAGATCAATTAAACAATAACATTATTAAAAATTGATGTTCTCTCCATTATTATTATATATCCTTTATTTGAATGAATAATCCGGTATTGTTCATAGTCTAAAACAATAACAGAATCAGTAACTGACTTTTAGTTAGAAATTGAGCTTCTTTTAGAATCTGCACGACTGTTAATTAACGTTTGACATATCAAGTATCATTGAAATAAATATGGAGAGTCCGTTGAGAAAAATGTATCGTCGATATGCCGACAATGATCGTTTTTCCCGGATAATTCGTGCGGACGGTAAATTTTCAGTGTGATACAAAAGTAAACAGAAATATGTCGAGAAAGAGGAGGGAGGGAATCCCTGTCGGATGATTACAGCGATACATCGCAAAATATTGAATCTACTTTGGAAGCATTGTTCAATTTAATTGTACACACTTGTTTCCAAATACGCAGAAATTGACGTGTGTGTGCTGTGCGGTTTGAATACAGGCTGAAAGAGACGTTTTTCACACGTAACGTAAATAAACAAATCCACTGACTTGTATCACAAAAACTGACGCGTGAGCTTGACATGTGCGTACGCGAATGTAGAAAAACAATTTTCATTCGGAGGGAAGCGGCTAATTACACGAATAGAACCAAACAAAAAAAAGAAAGTCGAGTTCTCTCTCTCACTTTTTTCCGTCGTTCCCCCTAAATAGTTGGAAAATATTTGCGCACAACCTAATTCACAGCAACGTGATGATGATCGCCTTAAAAACCACACATTCCAAATCTTTCCTCTTTGCCTTCTCTTGCCCCACCATTCCCCCCCACCCCGCTCGATTATTTTCATAAAACCTTCGATAATCCCCCCCCTGTCCTGCTGTTTATATTTTTCCTTTTCCTTTCCATTTTCCCTCGTCACCTTTATTTCAGTTATGAAAATGAAACTCTGGACTTTCATCGATATAATCGTTCATAAAGTGGACGTTATGTCGACGGAATTGTCAGCAATCTAATGACTCTAAATGCGTTTTACTCTTCCTGACAGAATCAATCTCAAGCGCATTTCCATTGTACTCTAAAATTCAGCCGCTCCGCTTGAAACATCGTTTAATCGCCGAGGCAAAAGCTCTCGTGGAGTGCATTTCTGTAAAAATAACTATCGATTGAAATCGTATTATGAACGCTAATTCCGCTATTGCATATTTTACGAAATGCCTCGTCAAAAGAGAGGACGCGATGATCGCGATGCAGACAGCTTGATTGCGATGCAAAACACACGCGTATGGCGAGCGACAAAAAAAAAGAAACGAAAAAAAAAAGGAAAAAAAAGATAAAGGTGGGGGAGGAGAGGAAAAAAGCGAGTAATAATACTCTCTGGCACTCACTTGCGTTGTACAATAACGATCAAGGTTGAGGTAAATATTGGAAAAATGGTAAGTGACGAGTCGAGTGTCATTTACGAATTTATGCGAGATGGCAATTTTTGTTTTGCCGTTTGAAAATGAAGTCCCGACCGAGCAAGCGCGCGCTGCGGAAATTTATTTTTATTTGCCGAAAACTTCGCTGCCAGAAAGTTCCACTAAAATAACATTCTTCTCGTGTCTTTGCGCGTTGCTAATTTTTAGCCGTTCGATATTGACTTTGCTTTCGGATACATCTTTTTTTTTGTTCCTTCTTTTACGTTTTATTTTTTTAAAGTATACTCGTATTTGCCGCGTAATGAGTAAGCAAATGAAATTTCCGGTAACATTGTATCAACAGCTATTACCATTCTCTTATATCATTTCCATTGGTGGCCTTTAACTTTAGCACCGTTCAACGATATTGACCCGGTATTAATCGCGAAAAAGATAGCCCTTAAAATTGATCGGTTCGCATTCTATTAATTTTAGACGAAACAATAAACGCGCTGTAAAATAATTTAAAGGCATTGATTTTTAGTCGACGTTTTTCGTTGACACTCTGCGAGGGCGAAATATTGCTTTTTAAAGAACCAACCCTCAACAAGAACCTCTCTCTAGCGCGAATTTTTAGTGGTTAATTAACTTCCCTAGGGCTGCCAACTTTAAACTACGATCAAGCCGGGGAGTATTGATCAAACGAACCGACCAATTTTGTTGTGACAAAATTATTACAGACTAATTAGGAACTATTTTATGAATGAAATTCGATGCATCGTCTTAAAGCATTTACTAAATTTCATTCGCAAAATATAATTTAATTTTATCGCTCAATTTCCATTGTGTAGAATAATTTCAGTTTGTCAATTATTGCAAGGCTATTTTGATTCTTGAATTTTAATTTACACTATCTGATATGTGGTCGGTATTAATGGTATCAAAGTAAGATTATTTAAATACAAATTCATCAAATAACAATTAAAAAGATGTATGGAGAAAGAAAATATTTGAATTATTTAAGAGGAAATCTCTGAATGAGAAATTAAAATTGTTTAAATTAGAATTGTTTCGAACATAAGCTGAAATATACTCTAAAAAATTTATGAAAATTATAATTCCTTTGTAACTTGAGGATGTAACGGAAAACCTAAAAGAGTAAATTGCAAAAAATGTAAATATTACAACGGTGTTTTTTGTTCACGGTACTGCACATTACGTTTCCAAGTTACTACACTGAGAAAAATATGACAGAAAAACTTACTGCTTTTAACTGTGTTTCAGTTATGTATTCATCTTTCAATAAAAATTACTGTTATTTTAAAAGCAATGAAATTAGTTTTAAATGTTACATTTATAAATGAAACGGAAATTTTTCCTTTTAAAAAACAGTAATTTTTACTGAAAGACAGATATAAATCTGAAACACGGTTAAGAACAGTAATTTTTTCTGCCATGTTTTTCTCAGTGCAGAATAATTATAATTCGCGAAAATTCCTTTTTATCATTGTACCGTGAATTGCTGCGTTGTTTCGTGTTTGCAAATATTTTAGCGTGATTTTTCTTTTTGATAATCATAAACGTAAACAGATACAAGCTGAATAAGCACGAAAGTACATTAGTGGCTGAAATGCGAGCCGAAGACAAATATCTATATTTAAACGTCAATAAGTAATCGCTCGATTGCGTGCACGTGTGTTTCATCAGTCTTTAAGGACACATATTACTATTCAATCGAGAGTACAACAAGAATGCGCTTGTTAACATACACATGAAATAATTGCACAGCGATAAATACCCGACATTTGTATATTTGGTGAGCTATTGAAGTTACGAGCAACTATAAAGTGCTTAAAATTAATCGTTAACAAAGATGCACGACGGCATCGCATGGAGCAAAACGATTTATGTCACTCATTTGAAAGATACCGATTAATTCAGGATTTAAAACAGTTGGAAATTCTCAGTTAATTTTTTATTCAGATTTGTTCGTCGCCCGTTAATTGACATTATAGAGCTGATGTGCGATTTGTCTTCTCGAATATTTTATAGGAAATTATACACTGATAGGGATAATTGGCTTAAGGCGCCAACCATGTATAGCTTGCTTCTTATGCAATCATTATAATAACATATTTAAAGTTCTTTGCCTTGTATTTAAGGTAACTTTTCTGATGTACAAGTTTAACGATAAATTTACTGGTTTTTTATTGTGCTTCTTCCCAGATGCAAGTGATAAGCATCTTTTTGTTGTAGAAAAATTTGGCTTAATCTTTGCTTCAGATTATATTGTATAAAATTGTATACATTGTTGATATATAAGTTCATTATTAAGGTTCAAGCCTTTCAAAATATTCAAGTTAGTTCAATTATTAAATTACGTTACTAGTATTGTTTAAATTAAATAAATGGTATTAATTTAAACAATCAAGCGAAACGTGCATGTAAAACTTCTTTTCTTATTTTGTTTTTAATAATTCAATTACCGGGTTGCTGCGTGCAAAAAAAACATGCTTAGTTTGTATTTTCACAATCTAAGAACGATCACATCCGTGGAGAAGACTGACTTGTTTATCGGTTCGATAAACAAGGCGGATTTGTTTGGCTCTATATATATACACTTGTTATTCATGTATACAAGAGCTACACGTAGTATACACATAGTACACACTATGTATTTTTGTATAAAATGTTATGTAATTGTAATATATCTTCGGTATTTTTATTTCAAAATCACGATAAAACTAGTTTTATCTTAAAATAAGAAATTGCAGTCATATAAATGAATTTAAAAAAAGTAAATTATTTTTCAAAGGGATGAAAATTGTTGGCATTTACTAATAAATATTTAGCTGACTTAAATAAACTGTGTATCCGATATTGATACAAGTAAATTGTATATTTAAAAGAGCCGAACAATTTTATTTGCCAATCTTTATTTGAATCTGTTAACTGGTTCTGACAACTAAACGTTTATCTAATGGCGGCTACAATTTTAAAAAGTAATGTCCAAACAAGATATTAGTTTACAAAATCTTTAATCAATGTTTACTCCATTTGTAACCAATTTTAAGAACTTCTATGGAAAAAATAACAATAATTTATTATTGTTTAATGTTGATATTAATAGAAATTTAATAACTAAGTAAAATAGCTATCCATAATTCATAATCAACATATTTTTTCTTGTGATAATTATTCTTTTTCGTATAGGATGAGTTGCGTTTCACAATTATAAATTTTTTATAAATAAGTATAATACGTTTGTAAATGCGAATGGAAAATTGTTGTGAAATTCGAATAAAAATGCATTTGAACGCAGTAACTGATTTAAGTAACGTTAATTTTTAACCCAACACTGTGTAAAGTTAAAAAAAATTGCAAAAAACAGGAAACTGCTAAGACGAGCGGTTCTAACGAAACAAATCTGGATAAAAAAGTTATGACTCCCGTCGGAACCAATTGAACTGATTAACAAATACAACCGTGAGTGTTAATCCATTGTAAGATGCAATTGGTCCACAGTTCATTTTATGTAAGAATTTGTCCAAAAAAATGTGTTGCATAATTAATTTAAATAAATATGTAAGCTTTATATCCTATGAATAATAATAATTATAATAATAATAATCGCTCTTTCTCTCTCTTGTTAAAAATAAACAATAATAACATACATAAAATCATAAAACAATAAAACAAAATAAATTATCGAATATATTAATTACTATACTCTGCTGTAGTGATAGTAATAATAATAATATTATTAATAATAATAATAAATCTGTATGTATATATTAATATAATCTGATTACAAGTTATTAAATTAGGTATATGTATTGTGTAGCCGTGACCACTATGCAAAGTGCCCTCTTTGAATCGACACATTTTTTTTTTCCATGAAACCACAGTATTGTGTACAAAAAGAATCAATAACAATAATATCATATGATCACAATTCTCTGCGCGATATGGCTCTTTGAATAGCTAGCATACTCGGCTTTTAAAATTACTTGAATGCTCCTTATTGATTGTACGTGAACGTGTGGCTGTATTCTTCGTCTTTCAGTGCTATCTCAGATAGATCGACAACCATCAATTTTTCCGTACATATTGTTTATAAAAGATAAAGAACAATATAAAAATATAGAGAACAAACAGAAAACAAGGAATAAAAGAACAAACGGATTGCACCCCAACCGATGAAATAACAATGTGCAACAACGTTGTGAATATCATTAACCACCCCTAGATAAAATTGCATTGTAACTATCTTCAACCAATGTAGAATATAACGTTAGATTATATAAAATATAAAATATATATATATATGTATAGTACTTATAAATTATTACTCCTCGTCACTATCTCAGCATCATCATCATCATCATCATCATCGTCATCATCATCATCATCATCATCATCATCACCATTATCCAATACAATAAAAAATTATTTGTTGCCTATGCATTTAAGTCCCGATAGTGGAATGTCTCTGAGATTTCCACTATTTGCTGTAATCTATTTGCACTTAATTGTCATTTTATAGACTTCAGTTGTTAATCATAACAAATAACGTGCTTGTTCCTTTCATTTTCATTCAATCCTTTGTTGCTACTTTTTTCTGTCTGCTTTTTTTTTCTCCTGCGTTTTTGTCTTTTTACACTCGAAATTCATGTCAACAGTTGTTTGAACGAAAGTATTCAAGTATAAATAAACGTACACTGCTTTTAACCTACACAGGTCGCGTAAACACAACTGTCTGGACAAAATTTTTACTGGCTCTCTCATTTATTCAGAAAACTTTATAAAATATATAACAATAATATAATCAACTGTAAACGCTATCGTGAAATTACAAAGATCACATTCTCATTAAATTCGAAATATTAAATTGTTGCATTTAAACAAAACAAATAGAAAATATATAACATGAACGACTTCTGGAGGATTAATATTGAACAAGGCGCCATCCTGGTCGTTTAAAGCGCATATACACTGTGTAAAAATATACAGAATATGTATATACATATATATATAAATATATAAATATATATATATATATATATATTTAATAGAATATAACAGGAAATGATCAAACCATAAAAGAAAGAAAAAGAGAAAAAAACTAAGTAAGTAAACGTCATAAAGAATCAAATGTTAAAATCCGAGCCCTGACATGAACTCCGAATTAAAACCGCCAACAATTGTGTATTGCACCCTGCTCCTTATGAAATAAGTTGCTTATATATATATATTATGTTCATTATAATAATAATTTTATACATTATCAATAGGTCATATTTGCGGCGTAAAATAATAAGTGACCAAAAATGAACAATCGCAGTGGGAGGTTACATTGGCACCACATTTTGCTCTTCCTTCCTATATCCCACGTATCATAATATAATATATATATATAAAACCGTTATTTGTTTTGTTTCCTTCCATATTTATATTATATATACATAGATTTGTGTTGTGAATATTTATATCTATATATATTCTCTTTCATCATCGACTTAGTGCGCAAAGTGTCGTTCGCGTCCTTCGCTCGGTCGTGTCGAGTCCAGAAAATATCCTAAAGGTTCCGTGGTGGTGGTCCAACGGTCCGACAAGTCCGGGACAAGAGATACTTTGGATCAAAGGACACAGAATGCGACGGAGAGTCTGGCCCGAGGTCGATCGAAAAGCCAGGACGAATTCCTCGAAAGGTGTGTCGTCATCGAGCGAAAGGGCGAAAAGAGCGGATTCGGAGGTTGCGCCGGGCCCCACTTAGGGACGCACTCTTAGGACAGCGTGTTCATGGTGTCGTTGCTCGTCGCCGACAACGCAAACGAGGCGGCCATAAAATCGTTAAGATCGATCTTTCTTGCCTCGGGATGCTTGACCTTGTAATGCGTGCGCAGGTTGTCGCTACGCGTGTAGGTGGCGTGACAGAGAGGACATTCAAACCTACCGGGGAAGTGGACGTGGAAGTGGTTCCTGATGTGCGTCACGACCTTGCCGCACAGCTTGCACTTGTGCTGGTTGCAGCCGCCTGGCAGCCGGTCAAAGGTCAGCCGCATGCGCCAGGCAGATTTTGAACCTGCAACATCAACACAAGACAAAAGGCTAGGTACAAGTCACTCAACTGTTGCCTCCCGACAGAGCCCGCTCCTCGCCGGTTACCCGCTAGAAAAAACACTGCGTCGACTTCCGAGGAGAGACAAGATTGGGAGCGAAAGAGAAAATATATATATATGCTTTTGGAACTGTTTCTCTCTACATTAATACGTCTGTTTATATGTATATATATTTATATAAACATGTCACGCGGTACTTATTGGGTAGCTCCCCCAATCTGAGTCACAGGATACGTGTCTGAATATTTCAAATTCAGGTAATTTTCAAAGTTAGCCGGGAAATTCAAAATTGACTAAGCCAAAATTCTAACTAGACTTACCACTTTGGGTTCAGGGCCGTGTTGGTTGGGAGGTACCTTATAAGTACTGCTTTGTCGAGTACTCTTATTGGGTCCGACCCAATAAGTACCATAATTCCCATTATGCGACGGGTATTATACGTATTATTCCTTGTAAATACCATTTCACATGTATAAAAATATATATATATTTATGTCTATACTTTATCTGTTTAATTTTTTTTTATTTATACTTTCTTTTTTCGTCTAGTTTCACGTATTCACTTGTCGACTCTTTTAACGTCCCCTTTTCTTATCCTCCTTTATTTTATGTTATCTAGCTTACTATCATTCTTTCTTTTGATTCAATGTATAATTATCTTAAAATTAACTTAAAGAGAGGGAGAAAGAGCGAAAAAATCATTTTTACAATCTCGTTTTGTATGTGCACGTACGATTTTTCTACACTACATTCAGTCATACCTCAATTATTAAACTTTCAATTCTCTACATTTCACTGGTTATTATTTACTAATGACTGAATGTAGACTTTAATAGGCATCCCACCGACGGCCAATAAAATTTGCTTCTTATGTACAATGTTATAATATGTACACGTAATTGGCGATAATAATTAAGTGCCTTTGTTATAGCACGAGAAGAGAATGTGGTTAGGTTTGTTAAATAAAGATGTGTGATATGGTAGAAGAAGGCAGATGAACCATTGGAAATTTGACTCTCAGACTGTCAGATAAGTTATATTCATTTTACGATTGATTTAAAAAAACACCTATATTTTCAATTTCAAAAAAAAAACAGGGATGTTATTTTGTTTAGAATCAGACGTAAAATTAGCAGTGTCACTTTGCTGCTAGAGTTTAAATTGGCGCAAAAGATTTGCAAAGATAATAATTAATATTAGGCAACGTAACAAGCAACAATAATTAAACATGTATGGCAATGTTCATCCCAAAGTTTTCTTTCAGAATTTATTTTGGTCAAATTAAATTTATTGATGAATGCGAAAGTTTTCTACAATGTAGATGTACATCGTTTTTAAAAAGTTATACATTTTCATTTGGCAGGAATTTCGCGAATTCAAAATTCGATTATAACAGCAAAACAAAATATTTATAGTAAATAGTAAATAAGTTTCAAATTTATTAAGAAATGTGTTATTTAAACTTATATTCTTCTATTATAAAATTATAACAAGATATTTTTAATTTTTTCTATTAA
This sequence comes from Leptoteleia sp. ZL-2020, assembly GCA_022817305.1. Classification (NCBI taxonomy): domain Eukaryota; kingdom Metazoa; phylum Arthropoda; class Insecta; order Hymenoptera; family Scelionidae; genus Leptoteleia; species Leptoteleia sp. ZL-2020. The sequence continues at coordinate 12,441 of JABFPN010000251.1, read as the reverse complement.
TGAATTTCTAAACTTTTATTACTTATAACTTTAATGATGTTGTATTTAGATTTTTAAAAGTGGAATTATTAAGAGGCGTATGCACTGAGGTGAAACATTATTAAACAACATTCTTTCCAAAAGAAATTCCACATTCATGTAAAATAAACATTAAATTTACATATGCTTTTTAATTGAAAAGAATTTATACATCAAATAAGTTAAAATAAAAAATGTATTTTTCAATCATTCTGATTTAATAAAAAAAATTCAAACATATTTCAAGACTATATATAAATATTTGTTATTTATATTTTTTACGATTGTTAAAGGAAATTACTAACAATTTATTAACATTTTTTTATAACGTTTTAAAACTTTATATTCTATTGTTCATCAATGTTGTACCTTGATATAATTTTTTTGTCTAACTAGACGAGATATTATTGATAATAAAAAAAACTTTTAAATGCTGTGTGGAATTAAAGTTAGAAAAGATTTGCTTTTTTATTTGCTTTGCAATGTGAAACCTCAAATGTACCAATATATACCCACCTCTAATAATAAAACTTTTAATTATTCTAAAATAATACTATTATTAATAGATTGTTTTAACGTGACTATGCATTCTCCATTGTATCCACATGTTAAGCAAATAATGATCTGATGCTTATTTAAAAAACTGACAAATTAAAATTCTTTTTTACAAATAAATTTTTTAATTACCTACTATTAGTTCTCATTAAGTAAATATTTAAATATTAATTACTGTAACTTATTCCCATAACTTCAAAAAGTATTATTCTACAAAAAATTATAGTTTGATAAATTATGTAAATTTGTATTTAGAAAATAATATGCTATGCTTTTTAAAATCTTTAATTTAATCTACAAAATAAAATAGAACAAAAAATTTAATTCCAAATTTACATTTTATAAAATATGATGCAAAATTTATAACGCAACATAAAATTATTAAATGTTATTCAAAATTAAATAATTTTGTTTGTTTTTAATTGAATATGTATTCTGAAATGTTCAAAAAGATATATACAAGTCCCTATTTATTTTTCTTGTGTTGTATTTTCTTCAGAAATTAAATTTAAAATTATATGAAAGTTTTAATTACAAATTAAATTAAACTGCTTGATAAAATTAAAAAAAATGAATAAATGAAATTGAAACAAATTAAAATAAAAAGTAATAAATAAATTATATATATATATATTTTTATAATGAATTTTTTACAATCTTAATTAAAATTCTCTTTAAGATTTAGATATCATTTTGAAGACTACTTTAAATTTGTTTTATCAATCTTGCAACATGCGTAAATTAATTTAATCGCAATTATTTCTAATATACATATTTAAGTATATGTCAGAAAATTCAATTTACATATATATTAATTTCACATATTTCTAACATTGCGCGTTAAAAACATAATTTTAAGTATTCGACAATAAAGCAGCTGCAAATATTCTACTGAACGTTGCTAAAATACTATTTTGAAATTTAAACATAATATTCTTTGCAAAACATACATCCCTGAAAGCTTGTAATAAAGACTGTTCCAATAATTAAAAGTACTTAAAGTTAAATTTTATCCGAGGAGAAAAAGTAAATGCTAATATTTTATGAAAGATTAAAATAAAAAGTATGTACAGCATGAAATAATCTATAAACTGCATGTATAAAAATGAAATTATAAATAGCCGCTGTTAAACTCGTGTTAAATTGTTATAATTATTCTCCTTTTTTTTCTTTCAAGTCAAATTTCCACAGATAAATCCAATAGAAAGAAAATAGAGGATTAAAGTAAACGAAGATGTGTCTGTTAAATAAAAAAGATGAAGTGTACGGAGAAAAAGAAGGAAAAGTAAAAAACCCTTAACAAATATGAATGAATGTGAAAAGAGGAGAAAAGAAAAAGGGGTAAGGAGAACAGATGACGACGAATGAGCGAGTAATAAAGAAAAAAAAATATATATACGACGGAAGGAGGAAACGGGGATTATGAGAGATCGATTTGCGCACGCAAAAGTTAATCGAATATCGGTAATGAAGCAGCCTGCACGCGCTTGACTCGCTTATATATAAAAATATACATTGATCCTAGAAAAAAGATATGAACAAATCAACTGAAAAAAGAAAACCAAAAGGACAACCAGACAAACTTGGTCACACGCGTACATACACTTACACATACTTGCATTGCATCACGATAAATTATCCACATTTTCGATTAGCGTTATTTTATTATTCACAACAAAAGGTCGGTTAGTACAAAAATATTACAATTTTTTTTTAGCGTCGGCTTAAAATCTAGTGTTATATGATCCTAACTAGATATTATCGTTACAAACTAGGGGAAAAATAAATAATTATTATAAACGTATCTGACGAGTCATGTGATGGCGATTTGACCAACTAATTTCCATTAATCATTCTATACAATTGGCATGGCACAGTTGAAAATATACATGGTCGATAAATAGCGACCCTTTCCGCCAGAATTCGTCGATTTTGAGTCGTTTAATGTTGATTATCGTTATAGTATTGCAAGTGAGATCATAGCCGGGGGTGTTACACGATTCAATTTTCCCGCGCATTAACTTAACGTAATTATTAACAAGATTTTGTTGTTGTTGTTGCGAACTTAAGCTATGCTACACGCAGAAAAGTTAGCTGCAGTCGAGAGTTTGAAAAAAAAAAGAATCAAATAGCGGATTAGTATGAGGTTGGCGCAATTCTCCTTTACATTGGCATGCTATGTATAATGATACGCGCGATAATGTATTCTGCCGAAGATCTTGGCGTATCTCAGTCTTTTTACATGAAAATGGAAACACCCAAAAACCAATTGAGAAGTATTTCAATTTCAAGTTCATCATATTCGCTATGTGCGTCGTATCACCCACATCGAAGGCAAACTTTTACGACGCAACAAAGTAGGGGAAAAACAAAAGAAGAAAAAAAAATATAGAATAAAGAAACAAAAAAAAAAAAAAATGGAACACAAATTCAACAACAATGAATGCCCAGCGTGTTGTACTAGTCCCAGAACAAGTTCTTATGTCACGTCAACTGTCGACAGTGGTCGATTGCAAAAGTTGCTCAAAACGTGTGCAGAAAAGTAAAATCCCCAAAATTGCCTTGCACAGTAAATGTATTAAGTAAAACATTAAAGAAGTAATTGCGATTTGATCTGCACCTTAATGCAATGATTAATAATAAAGAGGTACGTTAGATTTAATTCAACACAGAGATAAGGGGACATATTTTACCGAAAGCTTCAAAGCTTCGATAAAGTAAGCCCATCTTGAGGCATATCAACGATGGCCCATTGTTTTTCAAATTAATTGCCGGTAAAACCTTCTGGCACATGTAAAGTGGTCCATTCACAAGTTTCACAATAATATGGAATGTCTCATTTTTAGTTATCATGCGCAAATAAACATTATTATCTGTTCCCCTGCAGATGGTTAACTTTGGAGATGCCCTTTTATGTGTGACATATAAAAGATGAAATTGACTTATATTGGTTGACTTCAAGTGCAACGTCCAATATCATGGACTTTAATATGACCATCTTCAATGAAACAGATGTAAATATGCCTTTACTTGATAATTTTCTAAATGACATTCGTAATAAGATTTGAATAAATGTTTATTGCAACCCGATCAATCAACAAAGTATATATACATACGTATATACATATATACTGTGCCGATGCTGAATGCATCGATAGATTACAAAGATATTGATAGCTTATCAATAGTATCTATATTTTGTATCCTCGCTGTCGATACTATCGACAGTCTATTATCTCTGTGAATAATGAGCTTTTTCGACGCTGCAAAGTACCACGTTTCTTAACAAAATTTACATACTCAGACTCACATTTGTCGCAAATCAATTGTCATCTTCAAATGAACCCGAAAAACTTTGCCCAAGCCCAGACAGACACATGCACATTTATTTGATCCAAGCAAGTTTCGAAGAATCGAACAAAAAAAAAAATCGGTTCTATAGTAGAAGTATTCAGAAATAGGCATAAAACTTCAGACTCTCGTTATTAAATATTATCATTCACTGCGTGACTTTGAAACAGTCAAACGTCTGTCACGATAACCGTTCTACGAGTGAAGTTATATTGCCATTTCAATGAGTTGAATGTGTAGGTAAACGTGAGTTTGCGGGCTTTGCGTTTGCAACAGCCGATTTCATTAAACTGTAATTGTACACTGAGAAAAAAGATGTAATAGAAATGACTATACCTTCTGAGGTTGAAGGGATACCATCTATGATGTTTATGTAATTACTATACCAACATAATAATACTATTTATATGGTATGGTACAATTTTTTATAGGATCTTATTGCCACGATTTATGGTCATTATCACCATACTGATTATAAATTTTTACAATACCATACCTAAAATTTTACTACAATAGTATGGTAAAATAGTAGACACTCTAGACAATATCCTTCCAACCCCTAGAAAGTGTGGTCATTTTAAATACAACTTTTTATTCTTCAGCGTAAAATGATTCGCTTGTAATAAATTAAGTCTGTTCTCGTGTTATTTATTGGACAGAATCAGAGATCCCGTCGATGTGCGGAGAGTGTGCTAATTTTGCAACAAATAGCAATAGCTGGAAGTGTGGCGCGGTTAAGTAGCGCATAATTGAAATTAAAACGAAATGGATTTTCTATAATTAAAATTAGCTAACGGCGCGAGTATTGATTCGTAACGTATAGCCCGTTATGTTTTTGTTGGTAAAGATAAGGACTGCGCGACAGATTGGAATGATAAAAAAACGCGCCATCGAATCGACATTAGCCGCCACGTGTAATTCGGTTTTAATTCGATTAAGAAAAATTTGTCAAGCGTCGCGCGCTCACGAGACTTTGATGATTCGTTAATACCGCGCCATTATTTCCCCAAAAGTAACAATTAATTTCATAAGAAATTTTCGTCGCGTCTTTCGCGCGAGCCATTTTCAAAGACATTTTCAATTATCGCAATTTGTCTACAGAGACGACGAGTCTGCTGGCGGAAATTGGCTACGTTTGTCGTTATGTCCGATTAATTGCGACGCGCGCAGTTTATCGTTTCCAAGTATTATAAAGTATGCACGGTAATTGTTATTGGTCGCCTTTTGCCGCGCGCAAAGATAACGCGTTTTTTTTGTCGAAATTAACAATCGGCGGGTGAGCGTAAGATAATCAATTGTTATAATTTAATGCTCGCAATTGAGAATTCGAGCATTGCTTGATTTATGCGAGTTAAATGGACACGATCGATAAATGCGGTCTTAAATGGAGAAGTGATCGGTTATTGGTTGTTAATAAATGGTCTTTTAAACGCGCGCATCCTTCCTTACGTAAGAATTGATCGAAATTAATACTTGTGGTGTTGCTGTTAACGAAAGTAAGAGAAGAAGATAAAAAAGAACGTCCTTACGTCAAAATTTTAACCATTATAATCTTTCATTCATCATCGTCAAAATTACTGGTTCATTCAATTTACTACTTGTTGCTCCTTATTATTTTCAAATTCAAATCAAAGTACAAATAAATGATAAATGTTTTCCAGTTAAAAAATTTGCCACCTAAACGGTGAAGCATCTTTACAAGTTCTAAGTAAATTATACTGTATTATTGTCTTTGTTCGTACTGAATAATTTCAATTGTACTTAAAACCGTACGAGTATTAAATGCAGATAAGATATATTAATTTTCATAAGCAATAATTGTTAGTATTAACATTGTTTAAATAAAAATATATGTTTCTCTGTAATTTGTTCAGAATGTGGATGGAAATAGTATGCTTCAAGCTTTCTTAAAAATTCTAATTTAGAGGAGAATGTTTGTTCGAAATGCTCAGAATCTCTAAAACTAGTATGCCATTAACGAGTAATAACCACCAGATTTTTTGGTTTCTTTCTGAACTCTATGCTCCAATATTAAGAACATTACCAGAGTGGAATGTCTGGTAATAAAAAATTACTAATCACCACAAAAAAATACTAAAATTTGCATTATAGTTCCTATTCATGTAACCAACATAATGTACTATTTCTCCAAAATTTGTCCAAGGACAGGTATCTCAACAAAAATCTGGTGACTCTACTAGTAAGGAAGACAAGAAAAAAAAAAGAAAAAAAGGAAAAAGAAAAGGCAACGAGGAGAAGGCGTTGATAAAATCTATGCATCTTTGAAATGTTTAGTCTTAATATGGGCTTTGAGGTTGTCGCTGCGCGTGAATACGTTACTGCAGTATGGGCACTGACAGTTCTGTGACTGATGCGAGCGCTTGTGGTGCCATCGGTTGCTGACCGATTTGCCACAGTGAAGACAACTGTACAGCTGAGGACGACAACCGTCTCCTTGCACCCGGACGAACATGTCGTACTGTTCTTGCACTTGAACCGCTCGAGGCTCCCAGCAGGACAGCTGGAGCTCTGCCGCCGCCTCATCTTGCGGGACAACTCCCTCTCTCTTCAGTGAGACACCACTGGCCAACACTGTAACAGAGAGGAGAGAGAGAGAGAGAGAGAGAGAGAGCGAAAGCGAGAGAGAGAAACGGAGAGACGGGTCGAGGGAGAAAATAAACGAGGGACGGGAAAAATGGAACAAAAGGATAAACAGAGACAGAGACAGAGTGCGTGTGTGTGTGCGCGCGTGTGCACGTGTGACGGACAGAGAGAAAGAGAGAGAGAGAGAGAGGGGGGGGGGGATAATGCGGAAGGGATTGCGAGAAAAATAGGAAAGTGGGAAACCCCTTTCAGTCTTTTCATAATATTATAACGAGTGTCGCGGACGTGCAATGCATTCGCATTCACTGACATCTATCACTCTAGTTTCTGCTATCCTACTTGCGGGTGACGAATGAAGGAACAGACAAAAAGCGACAGAGACAGACAGAGATATAATACGGAGCGCATATATGTACGTTTCGTTCTATTTCAATCTACGCTAAACGGTTCGGCTGTAACGGTACTCTTGTTGTTTTGCTACCTCCATTTTTTTCACTCGCTCCCTGCTCCCTCCCTGTCGAGCCCTCGTCCCCCTCCCTCCGCTTATCTTCTCACAGTTGTCGCGCAGTTGCGTGTAAGTGCAAATACCCGTGTGATTGTTCTTTTCTCCCATTGTTTCCTCTTTTTCTTTTGCACGGTAATGCCGAGCGCGCACGCGCACCCCTTCGAAATATTTGTTCCGCAATAAATTAATGCGCCGTATTTGGAGGGAACATACCGTCCCATTGAAAATCAATAAAAGATTCGACCGAAAACCGAAGACAACGTGGGCGGTCTTTGCTAGGCCACTGCCCCGTGTATTGGAATTAAACCGAATTACATAACTCTCTTCTTTCTCGGGCTTGGCCGTCATTTTTCACTTTCCCATTATTCCGGGGGATTGCAAACCACCTTTAATTGGAAATCTTCGTTTGCGTTTGGCTCGCACGCGAGATCAAAGTCAATTGAAAATAATCGATTTCATTTATTGATTACAAAGTTTGGAAATCAGTTGCTTCGGCTCCCTATTTCGTGGCTACGAAACGGGATTGTCGCGCGGAAAAACGGACGAATGTAGAGTCGAAATGAAGATGGCAAGGAAGAGAAGAGAGAATGGCATGGAATTTGTTTCATCGACGTTAAATAAATGTGTGCTCTCCGAGTATAGTTGTTTTCGGTGTAAGTAAAGTGCATTTTAACGATGCTTGGAAAAAGAAATGAATCCATTGAAATTGCAAAATGTTGATCAAATACAAACCAACGCGTTAGCTTTGTCAAAAATAAAACAAAAAAAAAAAAGAGAGAGAGGGGAAAATTGCATAATTACACTCGACAATGTTTACTGGAAATTCCATCAAGAACAGTGAAGTCGCGTTAACTTGAATTCCTACTTATTACGAGTCTCATTTACTTAAACTAATATGCAGATCGCAACTCCAGTTAAACAGCGACATTGGCTTATTAAATTATGCCCTTATTTGAATGACTTTGAGTAAAGCTTTTGGTACACACGCACACTTTTCGTTCAACGTCTGCTCCGTTAAATCAACTTGAAATTAACCGTCCCAGTTATTTATTCCGATCATTCCTTTTCTTTGTTTCCGCCAAAATCAACGCGCGGCCTTTTATCGTGATCTTTTTATCGCGCCATAATTAATAGTCTCATTGGCAAGCTAATGTTGATTAACGACAAGAGAATAAGCAGGCCTAAAATGAACCGAGTATTCGGGCACCAATTGCAACTGAGTTTGCGTTATTGACAATTCTACATCGCACTTGAAGGATCCTACACTAATCAGCAAAGCTCATCTGCGGCTGTGCAATGTAACTTTAATGAGAAACCGTTTGGATGAGGCGAAAATGACGATCGATCGGCGCTGGCCTTTGAATGGCAATTGAATCAACGCCAGCGAAATCTTTTACACATTTTCTCGTCCAACGTCCAACGCACGCACACCTACACACCTCACACACCTAAAGTCACTACGCGCAGTACACTCTGAGGAAAATAGCGCAGAAAAGATGACCAAATGGTCATTTTATAAACCACATTAAAATGTCCAGCCAGAAAGACGCGTCCTTCACTTCCTAACATCAAGAAATATTCCAGAATATTCCAAAATTATTTGTCAAAAATATTCCTATGTCCTATTCCAGAAATATTTATGGAGCTTGGACATTAGAATATTTCTTTGGTGTATTCAGATAATTTTTAGAATGTATCAAAAATATTCTTTGCTATTAGGGATTCCTTTCCCATGAACAATTGGAAAATCTAGCGGAGCCTCGTACAAGATCAACTTCCCAAGATGCCACGTCCAATGAAACTAATGTCAAACGACTGTCACAACTGTTGCTCGGCTATGGCGTCACGTGATCTCTGTGATATAGCGAGGGAGACACGTTTTGGTACTCGCCAGAGCTTGCTCTCGCTCAGCCCACCACTTGTGCTTTTGGGCGCGTGCGTCGACCATCATTCATCGTACAATGAAATTGTTGCCAATTTTTAACCCAAATTAGTTGTATAACAAAATTAATGGTGTAAATTAATTAATAACTGAATTCGGCTATAATACCGCGCTCAACATCGGCCAACCATTGCCAGGATGGAATCATTAAAATGTCATTAAACGTGACTTGTTAAATGCGAATCTGCCGGATTAAATTCTGCTTGTAAAAGAAGCGGCAAATTGTTTCGGTTAATATCAAATACATCGCCGTAACTGTTTTTTGATAACATCTGTTTGAGTGAATTTAACATTTGTCTGTAATGCGGCACACGATATCAACATGTATATTTTATAATCAAATGCTTTTGTCACTACTTTTCAGTTTTCCATGATAAAAAATTCTTATTAAAATGAAATATTTCTTTTATGAAAAAGAAAATAATATCAAATTGTTAAGCAATGTCAGTATGCTGTTTTAAGTTAGATAAAGTTTAAGGTTTTAAGTTAAGTTCTATATGAGACAATAAGAACCCATGTAAACGAAAAGCTATTGGACTTAGTATGGCACGTGCATGGCTGCCGTTAATAGGCAAACAATGGTGGTAGCCAGACATTAATTAATGTTGAAAAATTACGAGGAAAAAACTAAAAAGAGTAATCCTTTCACGGTTCAATGTCTAGGACGATAACGTGATGACGTCTAGGACAATAATGTCTCATTACTGACCTAGGATATAATCGTTCACACTTCAATTTTTATGTATCAAATGCCCAGAAAGTACAGTTTTTCAACTTATTATAACTTTGATCAGTTAATAAGATACCATTTTCTTCGATGTTATTATATTATTGTTCCAGAAAAACAACCGACCACTTTGCCGTTTCGTTAAAGAATATGGAAAATTGTACTTTCCTTATAAATTTACATAAAATATCATATGTAACTGGAGAGAAGACGTCTCGTACTACAGACTCGTGAGATTGTTGTAATCACGCAAGTCTGTAATCCTTAACTTTTCTCCTTAGATAAATAATATGTTGTTAACTAAATAACACGAACGAAAGATAAAACAAGGTTGATTCTTCAAACAATAATCTCAAATGCATATTTTGTAATAACAATTCTTAAATAATTATCCATTAATATAAGATTTAATAGGAATCTTATATTATGAATTGAATTTAAAGACGAATGCTTTCTTTTAGTTGACCTTGAAAATGTACACTTCTCGTCAAGTTTGACAAGAAATTTAGCTAATCGATTTCCCAAATAAGAGAAACACATTGAAGAGCATAAATTCTTACAAAGTAAGGAAAGGAAAATATAAATAATGATGAAAAACAACGAAAGTCAACTATAATTAATCAGTCGTTTTTAATTTCACATCATAATATTCAGATAAAATATTAGCTGACTCATGTGTGAAATAATTATGCCAATGACTGGACAATTGTTAAAAGTATCTCTACCATAATAATTAATAAAGAAAATAATTTATTAATTAAACATAGTGTATATATATGTGTATATATATATCGATATTTTAAAGGCTGTGAATTTTTTCATTCCGCCTGTCTGTGGTTAAAATAAAGTTTATAAATAAAGTGGACAACACAAAGGCTAAAAACGTTGGCGCGAAGATGACAATTTGCGATCGATCCGTTGATAAAATATTTCATCGCCCGATACAAACAATAATTTGTCTAACACTATTCGCGGTGTTGCCGACACCATTGTCTATAATTTTTTGATTCTTCCCACCGAATTTCTCTCTTTATCTCTCGCCCTTTCTCACGCCCTCTCCTCTGCGTCATTTTCTCACTGAGTTTCCTGTTTGATCATCGATTGGCGAGGCTTTTGAATCTAGAGCAAACGCGTGAAACATGAAAGCTTGCGAGGCTAAAATGAAATCAATCAGCGAACTCTTTGTAAGACGTCGGTCTTCCCCAATAATGCTTCTTACAAGAGACCAAGGCACATCTAATAAATTACAGTGTGAAATTTTGAAAATAAAATACTTCATTCGGGAGAAACTTTTTCGTTCGAGATAAGACACTTGCTTATAAAAAAGGTGTTTTAAGATTGTCGACGAAAAAAAGGCGGATACTAAGAGTGCGAAATAGAAAAAGACAAAGACAATAAAATAATTTAAATATAAAAAGGACAAAAGTTGTCTTGAAGACTGTGCAAATCCGTCATCGACTGATTGTGGCTATTTTTCATTCGATTAATCATTTAATTAAGAACTTTTGTGGAAAATTACAATGAAAAATAACTTGCTCGGTATATGTCGTGGATGTTAACGCTTTGCTCGTAACATTGGGCAATTTTTGTCTTCTAAAACCCCACCATTACAAATGTCATAAGTTTCGAAGATTATAATTTTGCTCTCGGATTAATTTATAAAATCAGTTTAGTTGATTCGAAGTGTACATTTCATGAAACTCGTAGTCGCTTGTATTGATTTAAATTGAACTCATTTTTTTTTTCATGAACAAAAGGTGTACAAATTAATAAGAGAACGAAGTGCGAACGACACTGTTGTTGGTTCTTTTATCGAAATCACGAGCAGTCTTTTATCGTCTAAAGTATACTTTTTACATATAACGAAAGCAGCCCAAGTAACAGATCAATCGACAACATTATTTCCAATAAAACTTATAATTTTTGTTTTCTTTGGTATAAAAGACCCCAAAACTTGCTTTGAAATTTACAAGTATATTCATTTTATTAATACTAATTACTTCAATAGCGATTTATAGTATATCATAAATATGTGAAACATAAAAACAAACTTTGAATTTCTGTATAACAATAAAATTGTACATTTTACAAACAATTATATAATTATATATATTATATACATTATACACTTGGACCTCGAATCTTTTAACATTGATCCTTTAGATATGTTCACCTCGATTCTTTTGTTATATGATCAACAAAATGCGGAATTTGAACACCACTATCAAATGGAATCTACTTTTGAATTGATTTTGTGCAAATCGAAATAAATAAGTTCATTAAAAGGAAAAATGAAATATATTAGACAAAAGTAAACATGAAACGACGAAACATTAGCGGCAGATTAGGTTATATTATACAACAAAACAAATGAATCGAGGTCCGAGTGTAGCTCTTCTCAGTGTTTACACATTGTGAGTTACAAATATACGAACAAAAGTATCTAAGTAACTACATTAAGAAAAATATGACTAAAATATTTCTGTGTTTAACTCTGTTTCAGATATATACCTTCAATAAAATATGTATTCAAAGACAGACATACAATTGAAACAATGTTGAAGAGCACACTGAGAGAAATATATGAGTATATTTTACTAAGTGTTTTCGTAAAGTTGTGATATATTATCTTTCTTTTAAATAAATACTAATATTATTTCATATATTACGAAATCATATATTACGAATTACCAAGATCTTGGTAATTAATAATAAAAAATTCGTAATATATAAAATAAT